>CM055123.1:172727952-172884085 GCA_029206835.1 Rana muscosa
AATCAAGTTGTAGAAACATCTCAAGGATGATCAGTGGAAACAGGATGCACCTGAGCTAAATTTTGAGTGTCATGGCAAAGGCTGTGAATACTTATGTACATGACATTTTTTTGTTTTTTTATTTTTAATACATTTGCAAAGATTTCAAACACACTTCTTTCACGTTGTCATTATGGGGTATTGGTTGTAGAATTTTGAGGAAAAAATGAATTTAATCCATTTAGGAATAAGGCTGTAACATATCAAAATGTGGAAAAAGTGAAGCGCTGTGAATACTTTCCAGATATATGTGCTTTTCAGGCTATCCTTGCCCTGTGTATGATATGCACACAGGTTACGGGGATTCTGAAATCACACCACTCGGGCTTCAGCAATTCTGCATGCAGCATCTGTGCTAAGACTGCTTGCCTTAGACACTAGACAATGCAAGAGTTTTTTTTTTTTTTTTTAACATACTTTGAGGCAAACATTGTGATAACCCATAACAAGTATGCAACTGAATTATACAATAGTTTCCTATATACAGTAATGGCAGGCAGCACATCAAAGATGGTTAAAGTGATTGTAAAGTCTAAATATTTTGAATAGTCAGCATGATATACAGTACTTGCCTGCTCTGGAAGGAAAATAATGAACTTATCCAAGTTGATTATGAAATAAAGTGGCAAACCATCTTCCTAGGAATCACTACAGGCAGATAAAACCATATTTTTAAAAAGTGCAAGGCAATAAAACATTTTTCACCACTTATTCAGAGTAGAACATTTCCTGTTCATCATTTACTGTCTATTATCAATAAATGTTTTTCAGTGATAAACTGAATACATTCATATCAAATAATAAATACAAACTTCTAGAATAAATAAGTTAAAGCAGAACTAAAGGCAAAATGCTTTGTTTCATTGTGGATAGAGTAATGTATAGTTATAACCCTGGACAATTTTTTTATCGGCATCTGTGTCCCATTGGAGGGATTTCCCTTCATTTCTTGTCCCATAGCCAAAACAGGAAGTGAGAGGAAACCCCTCCAATGTGAGGAAATCACTAGTTGTCACCACAACTAGATTTCCCCGCTATTTCTATTCTTTTGACAACATTTGTGATTTTCTTTAACTTTCACTCTCTGCGATGATGGTAAACAGGAAAAACAGAGTGCTTAAATCTCCCTAAGCCCTGTCAAATCGCATGTCATATCGGGAACATTTGCCGGCAATGGCACCGTCCTAATCGGTGCAACACCGCATTTGCGGCACTGCACCTTTTTCAAAAAGTAGTTTCTGTATTACTTTTTGCGATTTTGCCCCGCGATTTACATTGACATCTGTGCAGAAACTGCACAGATGTCTCTGTAATCGCGGCCGAAATCGGGATTGACAAGCGGGAGTGAAATCGTGTAAGTTCAGCTGAACTCGCACAGCCTCATTCCCGCAGCCCAGTGTGAACCTGGGCTAAGGGGAGTGCAGACAGCAATAAAAACAGGTGTTCTAATCCCTCTCCACTCCATCCAAAACTAAAATAAATATGTTTAGTTACCGTATATACTCGAGTATAAGCCGAGTTTTTCAGCCCTTTTTTTAGGGCTGAAAGTATACCCCTCGGGTTATACTCGAGTCAGTACCTAAAAATTTTCTTATTCCGCGGCCGGCGTCCATTGTTTAAATCTCGCGGCTTTCTTCTGGTCCCTTCCGCAATAGGCGTTTCCAGCAAACACTGTGTTGAGTGTTGCGCCTATCATGGACGTTCTCTTGTCCGACGTCCGTAATTGGCGGAACACTGAACACAGTGCCTGCTGGGAAACGGAGTCCGAGAATGAGAGGATCTCCGTGACAGGCGCAACACTCAACACAGTGTTTGCTGGAAACGTCTATCACGGAAGGGACCAGAAGAAAGCCGTGAGATTTAAACAATGGACGCCGGCCGCGGAATAAGAAGATTTTCAGGTACTGACTGACTCGGGCACAGGGAGGCTGCAATGGACACAGTAAGGTGGCAATGGGCACAGTGAGGTGGCAATGGGCACAGTGAGGTGGCACAGTGAGATGGCAATGGGCACAGTAAGGTTGGGCAATTGGCACAGTGAGGTGGCAATGGGAACATTTCCCTCCCTAGGCTTATACTCGAGTCAATACGTTTTCCCAGTTTTTTGTGGTAAAAGAAGGTACCTCGGCTTATACTCGGGTCGGCTTATACTCGAGTATATACGATATTCTTTAACCACTTGATGACGTCTGCCTCACGACGATATACGTCGGCAGAATGGCACGGGCAGGCAGAGTAACGTATATATACGTTACCGCCCACCCGCGGGTGGGGGGCGCAATCCCGCCCCCGAGGCGGCCGTCATCCTTGCAGGAGCGATCCGTCCTGAGGGGGAGGCCACTGATTCATGGCCTCCCTTACGATCTCTCCTGACGAATGAGAAGCTTCCTCTGCCTTTGAAAGTGTAAACACAGGCAGAGGAAGTGAGGTCATCTCTCCTCGTGCTTCCTTTTTAGTTCGGGAGCCGAGGAGAGAAGACGTCTAAAGTGAGTTGCACAACAGCACACTAACACCAGTACACATAGGCACACAAATCACCCCCCAATCACCCCCCGATCACCCCTGCACCCCCTGTCACAGTGTCACCAATTGCAGTATTCATTTTTTTACTGATCACTGCATTTGGTGTCATTTGTGACTGTTATATGTGTATGGGCAGTTAGTGGTAGGCCCCTTTAGGTCTAGGGTACCCCCCTAACCCCCTAATAAAGGTTTAACCCCTTGATCGCCCCCCAGTTAACCCTTTCACCCCCTGTTGCCAGTGTCACGGGTGACGCTAGTTAGCCAGTTAGTTATTTAGGTTCACTGTCAGGATTTTATAGCGTCAGGTACCCCCATATATTACCTAATAAAGGTTTTAACCCCCTGATTGCCCCTAGTTAACCCTTTCACCCCCTGTCACCAGTGATCGCCGTATAAGTGTTACGAGTGACGCTGGTTAGTTAATTTGTTTTTTATATCGTCAGGGCACCCGCCGTTTATTACCCAATAAAGGTTTACTCCCTGATCACTAGGCGGATGATATCAGTTAGGTTTTAATGTCAGATAGGGTCTGCGTCACCCCAGGCAGCGTCAGATTAGTGCCAGTAGCGCTAACACCCACGCACGCAGCATACACCTCCCTTAGTACTATAGAATCTGAACGGAACAATATCTGATATGATCAGATCTATACTAGCGTCCCGAGCAGTTTAGGGTTCCCAAAAATGCAGTGTTAGCGGGATCAGCCCAGATACCTGCTAGCACCTGTGTTTTGTCCCTCCGCCCAGCCCAGCCCAGCCCACCCAAGTGCAGTTTTGATCGATCACTGTCACTTACAAAGCACTAAACCCATAACTGCAGCGTTCGCAGAGTCAGGCCTGATACCTGCGATCGCTGACAGTTTTTTTCGTAGAGTTTGATACAGTTGCTGACAGTCTAGGAGCTTTTTTTTTCCTGTGAGTCTCACTAGTGTATCAGTAAATTTAGAGCCCAAAATGGCAAATCGAAGGTACAGTAGTGAAGAGGCCTACACATTTATGAGCATGACAGATAGTGAAGAGGAAGTCACTCATCTGTCAGATTCAGGCTCAGAATACGATCCTGTAGGCGGCAGCGGCTCCATGACAGATAGTACTGACGACGGAGTTGTGGTCCCTGCCAAGGTCAGGCGTACCCAACTCATTCTTCTTCTGCTGTTGTTGAGGAGCAAGAACCACAGGGCTCTTGTATTGAGCAGAGAAGTACTAGTGCCGCTCATCCTTCTGGTGAACTGGCAAGTACCAGCGGCCTAGTACATCCTGGTCGTACATCCAGCACTGCAGTATTACGTGGTGACATGGCGAGTCCCATAAGTGCAGTTCAAGCTGGCGAGGTGGCAAGCACAAGTTGTGTCCCGCTGCCACCAAGAAGACAAAGACAGGCCCGTCGTGCCCATAGTACCCTTCCTGCAGAATTCGCCAATCCTGATTGGGAGCCCACCACTTCTGCAACACCCTACTTCCCCCCATTCACTGGCCAACCCAGAATTCAGGTGGAAACAGTTGATTTTACGTCACTTGATTTTTATTCGCAGATTTTCATGGAAGATCTCTATAGATCTATTGTGGATCAAAGTAGTTTGTATGCTGGTCAATTCATCACCGCTAATCCCCAGTTGTCCTCCCTTGCCAGAGAATGGAAACCAATTATGGTTTCTGAATTTAAGACCTTTCTGGGCTATCCCTCCTCATGGGCATAAATAAAATGAGTAAGTTGCGATCATATTGGTCCATTGACCCAATTTACCATATGCCCCTGTTCTCTGCCTCCATGGCCAGTGCATGATACGAGCAGATCTTGTGGTTCATGCACTTCAACGACACTGAACTTTGTCGTCCTCGTGGAAACCCTGGATACGATCGGCTCTACAAAATTCGACCCCTCGTAAACCACTTCAACAAACGTTTTGCGGCCTTGTTTACTCCCGAATAAGTTGTCTGCGTTGACGAGTCCCCGAATAAATTTTCTGTCCGCTTGTCTTTCAAACAGTATCTTCCCAGCAAGTGTGCCAGATATGGGGTTAAGATGTATAAGCTCTGTGACAAGGCAACAGGCTATACATATAGTTTTATGGTTTACGAAGGAAGAGATAGTCACGTAGAGCCGGAGAACTGCCCAGACTACATAGGGAGCACTGGCAAGATTGTGTGGAACTTGGTGTCACACTTATTCGGAAAGGGGTACCACTTGTATGTGGACAATTATTACATGAGCGTGCCACTTTTAGTCACTTGTTTGATCAGCAGATTGGCGCATGTGGCACCGTGCAATCTAATCGCCTGGGCTTAACCCACCGGCTTGTAGATTCTTGTCTTAGGCTGGGGGAGAGAGCCTGCTTGAAGTGTAATAATTTGCTACCTGTGAAGTGGAGGGATAATAAGAATGTTTTCGTTCTGTCCTCCCTTCACGCAGACATGACGGTCCAAATTTCTACGACAACTGGTGTTGTGGAGAAACCCCTCTGTGTCCACGAAAATAACCAAAATATGGGAGGGGTGGACCTCAACGACCAGTTGTTGGCGCCGTACCTAGTTGCCCGTAAGGCCAGACGCTGGTACAAAAAAGCATCTGTATACTTATTTCAATTGGCTTTGCTGAATGCTCATGTGCCATACAGAGCTTCAGGATGGACTGGATCCTTCCTTAAATTCCAGGAAGAGATAGTCAGAGCCCTTCTGTTTCCAGATGGTGCTTCACCTCACCATCCCAATCCAAATGCAGTAAGCCGGCTACATGAGAGGCATTTTCCGTATATCCTCCCTGGTACCCCTACCCAACAAGCCCCCCAAAGAAGATGTTGTGTCTGTAGCAAGCGCGGATATAGGCGTGACACCCGTTATTATTGTCCACGCTGTCCTGACAATCCTGGTCTTTGCATTGGTGAATGTTTTGAACGCTACCATACACTAGTGGAGTTTTAGCATAGGGTACAGCACTGCACAGAATAGAAACACTTTCACAGGGTCTTCCAAGATGCTATCGCATTTTGAGAGACCCGAACCTGGAACCAAACTGTTACAGTTACAGTTATGCCGTGTACACACGATCGGAAATTCCGACAAGAAAAGTCCGATGTGAGCTGTTTGTCGGAAATTCTGACCGTGAGTAGGCTCCATCTGACTTTTTCAGTCGGAATTTCCGCCAACAAAAGATTGAGAGCAGGTTCTCTATTTTTCCGACGGAAAAAGTTTCTATCAGAAAATCCGCTCGTCTGTATGCAATTCGACACACCTCCTCGGGCAGAAATAGTTACATCAGATGCCAGCCTCCAGGGCTGGGGTGCACATTACCAAGATCTGGCAGCACAGGGTCGCTGGTCCTCAGGGAGTAGTCTCGAACATCCTGGAACTCAGGGCCGCTTTTCAAGCGCTACTAGCGTTCAGACCATTTCTCACGGGGAAGAACGTTATATTGCGCATGGACAATACTGTAGCAGTAAACTACATCCGCAGACAGGGCAGATCGCAAAGCAACTCTCTTATACAGGAGGTGCGCCCGATTCTCGAGTGGGCACAAGTTCACCTGGAAGACTTGAAGGCGGTATACGTTCCAGCGGCTCAGAACCAGCTTGCAGACGATCTAAGCAGGATATACATCTCAAACAATGAATGGTCACTGAATCACCGGGCATTCTCCCTTATAACACAGAGGTTCCTGGCCAGACCGAGGTACTCAACGTCTGCAGTGATAGCGGTGATACCTTTTTGGCCAAGGAGGCCGTGGTTCACGACCATCCTACAGCTGAGTTTAGAAGATCCACTGATTCTGCCAGTGACACCGGACCTACTTTCACAAGGCCAGTTCCTACACCCAGCACCAGAAAGGCTCCACCTAATGGCTTGGAAATTGAGAGGGGGAGGCTATTAGATCAAGGATGCTCTCTAAGAGTAGTGGCTACATTGCAGCAGGCCAGGAAAAAATCAACTAACAGCATCTATAGCAAGGTCTGGGAAAGATTCACTGTGTTAACGCAACAGCAGGCATAGGATCCGCTTTCTCCTACAGTACCACAAGTTCTCGAATTCCTTCAGCTAGGCCTGGATAGAGGCCTAAGTTCTAGCACCTTAAAAGTTCAAACATCTGCCTTGTCAGCCATGACAGGAATCAAATGGGCATTTAATCCTCTCATAATTCAATTTAAAACACAATAACCTCTGCAAAGAGGGTATTTGAATTGCAAGCATTGTCTATGGAAAAGTCTCATTTAATCTTCTATCCCGACAGAGGCGTCCTAAGACCGTCCGAACAAATTATAACGAAGGTGGCATCTGCCTTCCATTTCAGCCCAGAGATCAATCTACCAGTTTTTCTCACTAGCCAGGGGGATCTGCATCCATTGGATATCAAGTCCATTATATCCTCATATCTGGAGGTTACTAACCCATTTAGAAAATTGTAGAGTTTGTTTGTAATACCGAACGGCCCTAGAAAAGGCCAAGCAGCTTCTTCCAGGACGATAGCATCTTGGCTGATTAAAATCATCAAAAGAGCATATGCAATTCAACTTCTTCCAATACCCAATGACTTAAAGGCTCACTTGACCAGGGCAGTGGTGACATCTTGGGCAGCATATTGTAGAGTGTCACCAGAAACGATATGTAAGGCAGCAACATGGTCTTCTAGAACCACGTTCATGTCCCACTACAGAATAGACCCGGCGAGCGGTCATTGAAACAACTTCTTCCATATCTTGTGGATAATAAAAAAAAATAATAATATACGAGTTTAAAAGCACCCACCCTTGTTGCGAGTTATTTCCCAGTGTGTGTGCTGCCATTATGCGTCAGGAAAACGGAAAATTGTATACACACCTTTCCGTAATTTTCCTTTCTTGACGCATCTCATGGCAGCACACAGATGCCCACCCGTATGAGGTAATATATACTGAGAATGTGGCGGGTGGCTCCTCTTCAACACTTATAGCTAATCAGTCCTATGAGGTGGTGGGGGCGGAGCCACAACCCAGTGTGTGTGCTGCCATGAGATGCGTCAGGAAAGGAAAATGACGGAAGAGTGAGTATACAATAGGGGTGTTGAAAATGATCACCGCATCGATGCATCACGATTATGCCCTTCCCGATTCGGCATCGATGCGGTAGCCAGTGTTAATCGATTATGCTCCTCCCCCCTGCACAGCAGTGTCTTGCACTGATCGGCTGGCTGAGCCTCGTGCCGTTCCCCGTCAATAGATGATATAACTTCAGCATGCTGCCCCCACCCAGGCTCTCCCCCTCCTCAGGATATGTACCCGTGGACAGTGTGACCCCTCTCATCTCCCCGATTGGCGGGCGCAGAGCCGCACGGAGCTGTGAGACAGATCACTGTAGCTGTCATCACATCCGTGGGAGTGGCCGAACAATCAGTGTTGCCGAAGTTCCTGCACTGTGGGGGCAATGCACAGTGTTTCCAGCCTCCCATTATCACTGTGACAGTTTGCTAAAACAGACTGATTTCTCCTGTCGTAGGACACAGGAGAATCAGTCTGTCCATTTAGGGGCCGGAGGCTGCAGCTGAGTGGAGTGTATCTGATCTCGTCTCACACAGCCCAGCAAAGTTCACTCCCCCTCCCAGATGAACAGAACGATGCATTGCATACAGCTGCCCCTCCTCCTCCTCTCTCCCCCTGTGTCTGCCCGGCCCGCCCACTCCTATCCCGACTTACAGCTGTGAAGGAGAGAGAGAGGGGGGGAGATGTGGGCGGGAGATATGAACAACAGTCAGCAGCTACACATTCCAAGCTGTGTGAAGTTCCAGCCTCGTCCCTGAATGAGTAAGCACTGCATTTTTCATTACACCTTGATCACTAAACTGTTCCTTTCTCTCCCTTATCTCACTCCCTCCTTGGCTCTGTTCTTCCAAGATCCAGTTAGCACCAAACCACTTATGCAGCCCATATATTGAACGCTTTTTTTTTTTCGTTTGGTCATTACACTGGAAAAAAAAAATATGATCCAATTCCCTCATCTACATATTCCAGGTGGATGGGGGAATCCTCCAACAGTGGACGAGTGGGCGAACGACCAGGGTTGCTGTCCTGGCACTGCTATTGACATCACTGGTCTCTGTCTCCATGGCAGAAGCAGCGCATTAGAAACCAGTGCTGGCTACTTGGCGCATCATGTCTGCAGTCTCTGATCGTCTCCTGTACTATGTCTGCAGTCTGATCATCTCCTGTATCATGTCCGCAGTCTCTGCTCATCTCTGCAGTCTCTGACCATCTTCTGTATCATGTCTGCAGTCTCTGACCATCTTCTGTATCATGTCGGCAGTCTCTGACCATCTTCTGTATCATGTCGGCAGTCTCTGACCATCTTCTGTATCATGTCTGCAGTCTCTGACCATCTTCTGTATCATGTCTGCAGTCTCTGACCATCTTCTGCATAATGTCTGCAGTCTCTGACCATCTCCTGCATCATGTCTGCAGTCTCTGACCATCTCCTGCATCATGTCTGCAGTCTCTGACCATCTCCTGCATCATGTCTGCGGTCTCTGACCATCTCCTGCATCATGTCTGCGGTCTCTGACCATCTCCTGCATCATGTCTGCGGTCTCTGACCATCTCCTGCATCATGTCTGCGGTCTCTGACCATCTCCTGCATCATGTCTGCGGTCTCTGACCATCTCCTGCATCATGTCTGCGGTCTCTGACCATCTCCTGCATCATGTCTGCGGTCTCTGACCATCTCCTGCATCATGTCTGCGGTCTCTGACCATCTCCTGTATCATGTCTGCGGTCTCTGACCATCTCCTGTATCATGTCTGCGGTCTCTGACCATCTCCTGTATCATGTCTGCGGTCTCTGACCATCTCCTGTATCATGTCTGCGGTCTCTGACCATCTCCTGTATCATGTCTGCAGTCTCTGACCATCTCCTGTATCATGTCTGCAGTCTCTGACCATCTCCTGTATCATGTCTGCAGTCTCTGACCATCTCCTGTATCATGTCTGCAGTCTCTGACCATCTCCTGTATCATGTCTGCAGTCTCTGACCATCTCCTCTAGTATTTTTTTTGGGGGGGAGTCTGGAACTCCTCTAAGTTTTTGTCTGCTGTGTTTAGACTTTGCTGCATGCAGGGAGTGTTGTTGTTTTTTTTTTTTTTTTTTTTTCAAGAACAGATAAAATAAAAAAATGGAGTTCTCCTGACTGCTAATCGAATCGAATCGTGAGGCCAGTGAAGATGCGCACCTCTATTATACAATTTTCATTTTTTTTTACATTTTCTGTCTTTTTTCCGTTTATATCGCCAAAAACAAAAAATCGCAGAGGCAATCAAATACCATCAAAAGAAAGCTCTATTTGTGGGAAAAAAGGACGCAAATTTCATTTGGGTACAACATTGCATGACCGCGCAATTACCAGTTAAAGCAGCGCAGTTCCAAATTGTAAAAAGTCCTCTGGTCTTTGGGCAGCCAAATGGTTCGGGGCTGAAGTGGTTAAGACACTATACCATTTGCTGAAATAAAAAAATGAGAGATAAACATTCTCTTCGCTAAATTTCATATTTAGTGTATTTAGACATTCCAAAACAGAAAAAAAAAAAACACTGATGGCACTGCCAAATTTTTTTAACAAACTGTTAATTTGGAAACAAAACCACATGTTTAAGCTTGTCTGAGTCAAGGCAAGGCTCTGCTTTGGACTGCACCCATAGTTGGGTAACATTTTGCAGCCGTGGGCAGCAGAGAGATTTCATCATCTCTCACTGCCCGCCCTCACTCTGGGACCCAGCAAATGCGCATGTGCTGAAAAGCTGTGACAAGTTGCATCTGGTATTTTTTGGTGGCAGGCAACAGTGGAAAGCTTCAGCTGGTAGCAGGCTAGTGACAATCCACATCTGGTAGCAGGTGACATGGCAAGTGACAATCCACATCTGGTGGCAGGCAACGTGGCAAGGGACAATCAACATCTGGTGGCAGGCGACGTGGCAAGGGACAATCCACATCTGGTGGCAGGCGACGTGGCAAGGGACAATCCACATCTGGTGGAAAGTGACAAGTTGCATCTGGTGGCAGGCGACGTGGCAAGTGACACGCTGCATCTGAAGGCAGGTGACGTGACAAGTGACAAGCTACATTTGGTGGCCGCCGACGTGGCAAGTGACAAGTTGCATCTGGTGGTTGGCGATGTGGCAAGTGAGAAGCTGAGTCTGGTGGCAGGCGACGTGGCAAGTGACAAGCTGCATCTATTCCTGCCCATTCCTCCCCCCCTTTTTTTCCTTTTTTTTTTCTCTCTTCTCCCCCCTTTTCTTCTTTTTTTGTTTTGGTAAAAATAAAAAATAGCTCTATAAGCAGAGATATTAATATTTAAATAATATATTTGCTGATTGTTTAAGTTGTTTGCTTTTCTTTCTGTAAGAGCTAAAATGCCTGATAATGTGTCGTAGGTATACATATATTGTTTTCTTTTTGCTTGTTTTTTTTTTTTTTTTTTTCTTTTTTGTATTTGTGTTTGAAATGGCAATAAAAAAATAATAAAAAAATAATAATAATAATTAAATAAAAAAAGACAAGCTGCATCTGGTGGCAGGCAACGTGGCGAGCGACAAGCTGCATCTGGTGGCAGGCGACATGCTCAGGGCTCCCACTGATTCTGCATTATGGGGAGTTGAACTATTTCATTCTATATTACAATGTAATAATATAAATAATAGGAGAAGGGAAATGCTTTTTTTCACAGGAATGGATCACTTCAAATGCCCCTTGTATAGCGAGGGCCAGGTGTGGGGTGTGAAATGATTTTTATGTATTTGTCTTTTGTGGGGGTTTTTTTTAGTGTTGTTCCTCTGTTGTCTGTTATGGTATTGTATGTTGTTTGTAGGTCACTTTTTTTTATTTTTTTTAGTGTGGATGGGGAAAAGATACTGCATAGGAAATATTCAATTTAAACACTTGTTGTATAGGTTTAGTGAGGTTCAAGGTTGGGTGGTGAAAGTGTGTTGTAAGAGGACAAGATAAATTTGGTTTATTCTTTTGTTTCACAAAAAATATAAAGGGATTTAAGAATCATGTGGAAACATGTCTAAAAAACACAGTATTCACTTAATATGGTATATATATATATATATATATATATATATATATATATATATATATTGTGACAGCAGGAAGGTAAAGTCACCTGGTTGCATCCAGGGGGGTAGATATATTTCGCCCAGATTCAGGCTTTACGCCGACTTATACAACTAGGTGGAGAGTTGTATAAGGCTAGTGGGCTCATGGATGACTCATACCTCTAGGGAGAGTGTGGGGCGTCGTGCAGACAGAGATGAGGAGACCAGCTGAACCTTGTCAGCTCATTTAGGCCTCTATAAGAACTCCCAGCTTCATTAGATGTTAGCTCATGCCTGGAACCAGACCTGTGTGGACTGTCTAGGGAGAGTGAACCCCTGTGCGGTGAGGCAAAGCCTGTGTGGCTATTTGTTTGGACTTTTACTAAACCAGGGACTTAGGGACTAGGACAGCACTAGGCTGATCCCAGTTGTTAGTTAGGAAACCTGTATGTTTAGTCAGAGGTCAACTTGACCAGGATTTATTTTGGTTATGTTTCTTTTGCTTTGCTGTGTTTTGTCACTGTAAATAGAAAATAAACCGCACCTTTTTTTGATTTTGAAAACCACAACCTCCGTTTGCTGGGCCTGTTTTGTGTGGGGAGCCCATCCCGGGGGTCACACACACCCGCTGCCGAGCTAACCCCCTTACAGTTGGTGGAGAACCAGTGGCAGTTTTTTTTAAGCCAGCATGGAGGAGATACTGAAGCAGCTGGCTCTAGCAAATGCCAATCAACAGCAGACAAATGCAGGTTTGCAAAGGAGCCTTGCAGCCCAGCAGCAGACAAACGCAACTTTGCAACAGAGTCTGGAGGCTCAGCAACGAGCCCAGCAGCAATCTGAGGCCCGCTTCATAGACCTGTTGCAGAAGCAAGAGCAGAGACTACAACAACAGATGGAAGCAGTAATGCAGCAACGTCCGCAGACCAGTGAGGAAAGCCGTCCCACTAATACCGCGTCCTTTGGGGTGAGTCGTTTATTGACAAAAATGACTGGAGAGGATGATCCAGAGGTATTTTTGACCACATTTGAAAGGACCGCTGAAAGAGAAAAGTGGCCTGAGGAGCAGTGGGCTGGACTGGTGGCTCCTCTGTTAACTGGTGAATCGCAGAAAGCTTACTATGACCTAGAGCCTAACCAAGCAAAAGACTATGTGATGCTAAAAGCTGAAATATTGGCAAGGCTGGGTGTCACCCAGGCTGTCCGGGCTCAGCGTGTGCATAACTGGACTTTCCAGCTTGGAAAACCCCCCAGGTCTCAAATGTATGATCTCATTCACCTGAGCAGAAAGTGGCTACAGCCAGAGACTTTGTCCGCACCAAAGATTGTGGAACGTGTTGTAATGGATCGGTTTTTGAGAGCTCTTCCTACTGCCATCCAAAAGTGGGTAAGCCATGGAGACCCAGAGACGGCCGATGGTCTTGTGGATCGTGTGGAGAAATACTTGGCTACAGAGAACCTGACGGCCTCTTCCAGAGACACTCGGACTTTCCACCCTAAGACCAGACCATCCCCAGGGGCGGATAAGAGGATTCCAAGGGGTGAGGGTGGAGAGAGTGAGAGGGTGGGAGCTCTACCCCAAGTTTGGCGAGAACAGCCTGGGAAATCAGCGGCTCAAGAGGCGGCAAGAAGGATCGTTTGCTACCGCTGCCGGCAAGCGGGACATATTGCAGCCAATTGCCCGGTTGTGGAGGAACCCATGCAGTGTGACTTTCTGACGGGCAGACGTCAGTCGCTGTGTGCGACAGTCGCATGCACTGCCATTCGAGGAACTGAGAAACATTTATGCAAAATGTGTGTTAATGGTAGAAATGTTGTGGTATTGCTGGATTCAGGTAGCCTTGTGACCCTGATAAAGGCTGAGTTAGTTAAAACAGAGGTCTCTGGGAATAGCAAGGTAGCTGTTATTTGTGTGCATGGGGACACCCGAGAGTATCCAGTGACTACAGTGTGTTTCGAGACCCCCAAAGGTACCCTCTCTCATCCAGTGGGCTTAGTATCTCAGTTACCGCATGACGCCATTGTGGGAAGGGATTTTCCGAAGTTCTGGGAACTGTGGGATGATCCTGAGCCCCTCACTGGTGCCCCTATGTACCAGGAATGTGATAGCCAGAACTCCCCTGAGAGTGGTGAGGACTCTCCGGAATTTCCCTTATCAGTATTGGCAGGGGAGACTCAAGAAACTGGAGAGGAGCCCACCTCCTCAGACGAAAACCTACCGTCTGTGGAGTTTTCTGATCTTGAGGTTCACAGGGAAAACTTTGCCACAGAACAGTTGAAAGACCCCGCCCTAATAAAGGCACGGGAAAACGTAGTGAAAATAGATGGTGAGTTAGTGAACCCAGATAATACCTGCACTTACCCATACTTCAGCGTAGAGAAGGACCTACTGTATCGGGTGGCAAAAAGGGCAGAAGAAACCGTTGAGCAGCTTGTGGTGCCCAAACCTTACAGGAAGTTGGTGTTGGAGTTGGCCCATGGGCACATTCTTGGAGGTCATCTGGGGACAGAGAAAACCCGAGAGAGGGTATTACAGAGATTCTATTGGCCGGGGGTGATGAAGGACGTAGAAAATTATTGTTCCTCCTGCCCTGTGTGTCAGAGGTTGGCCCCGATGCCACATTTCCGTAGCCCGCTGGTCCCTCTACCCATCATTGAGGTCCCGTTTGAGAGGATCGCCATGGATTTGGTAGGTCCTATAATCAAGTCCGCTAGGGGGCACCAGTACATATTAGTTATAATGGACTATGCCACCCGTTATCCAGAAGCGATCCCTCTCCGAAATACCTCGGCCAAAACCATAGCCAAAGAGCTATCTCTTGTTTTTAGCCGGGTGGGTATTTGTAAAGAACTGCTTACGGACCAAGGTACACCCTTTATGTCCCGGGTTATGAAAGAGCTGTGTAAATTGTTCAAAGTGACGCAATTGCGTACGTCTGTGTATCACCTCCAAACCGATGGGCTGGTTGAAAGATTCAACAAAACCCTAAAACAAATGTTGAAGAAAGTGGTGGAT
Source organism: Rana muscosa (assembly GCA_029206835.1). NCBI lineage: Eukaryota > Metazoa > Chordata > Amphibia > Anura > Ranidae > Rana > Rana muscosa. The sequence continues at coordinate 172,742,575 of CM055123.1, forward strand.
AGAGATGGAAAGGATTGGGACTGTTTACTTCCTTATTTGATGTTTGCTATTAGGGAGGTGCCCCAATCCTCTACGGGATTCTCCCCCTTTGAGTTACTGTATGGGAGACACCCAAGAGGGCTGTTGGATATTGCCAAGGAAACTTGGGAAAGTGAGAGTTCTCCCCACAGGAGTGTGATTGAGCATGTCGCCCTGATGCAAGATCGAATTGCACAGGTAATGCCCATTGTGAAGGAACATTTGGCCCAAGCGCAGTTGGCACAGCAGAGAGTGTACAACCGTGGAGCCAAGACCCGTACCTTTTCCCCGGGGGATAGGATATTGGTACTTGTCCCTACGGTTGAAAGTGAATTCCTTGCCAAATGGCAAGGCCCCTACGAGATAATGGAAAAAGTGAGCGAAGTGAATTACAAGGTCAGACAACCAGGAAGGCGAAAGCCCGAACAGATCTATCACGTTAATCTGTTGAAAGCCTGGAGGGATAGAGAGTCCCTAGTCGCAGACACTTGGTCACCAGCTCAAACTGGTTGCGTGATTCCTGAGGTTGGAATAGCAGCCACCTTGTCACAACCCCAACAACAGGAGGTTAAGGAGTTTGTGCTTCGCAACAAGGAGGTATTCTCTGAGCTGCCGGGACAAACATCTGGGGTAGAGCATGACATCATTACCCCGCCCGGTGAAAGGGTGAAGTTAAAACCCTATCGGATCCCAGAGGCTCGACGGGAGGCAATACGGGAGGAAGTACAGAAAATGCTGAACTTAGGGGTGATAGAGGAGTCCCAAAGTGATTGGTCTAGTCCCATCGTGTTGGTGCCTAAACCGGATGGGAGCTGGCGATTTTGTAACGATTTTCGTCAGTTGAACAAAGTTACAAAATTTGACACCTACCCCATGCCACGTATAGATGAGTTGATCGACCGGCTGGGAACAGCCCGATACATGACGACTCTTGACCTCACAAAAGGGTATTGGCAAATCCCCCTGGCCAAGTCGGCCAAAGAGAAAACCGCATTTGTAACCCCAGACGGGGCGTTCCAATATAAAAGAATGCCGTTCGGGTTACAGAATGCGCCGGCCACATTCCAGCGGAAAATGGACCAGATGCTGAGGCCCCATCGGAAGTATGCTGCGGCTTACCTGGATGACGTAATTGTCCATAGCACAGATTGGGCCTCACATCTGCCAAAAGTGCAAGCAGTCCTGGACTCTGTTCGGGAAGCGGGGTTTACGGCTAACCCCAAGAAGTGTACCATTGGGCAGGAGGAGGCCAAATATCTTGGGTACACCATTGGGAGGGGAGTAATAAAACCCCAACTCAACAAAGTCGAGGCCATCCAGAGTTGGCCACGTCCCAACAGCAAGAAGCAGGTACGAGCCTTTCTGGGAATCGCTGGGTATTATCGGCGATTCATTCCCCACTTTGCTTCTAAGGCTGTGCCCCTAACCAACCTGACGAAGGGGAAAGGGTCGGTCATGATTAAATGGACCCCCGAGGCTGAGGCAGCATTCCAATTCTTGAAACAAGCCTTATGTAGCCAGCCAGTGTTGTACTCACCCGACTTCTCTAAAGACTTTGTCGTACAAAGTGATGCGTCAGATGTGGGGTTAGGAGCAGTATTGTCCCCGGTCTGGAACGGGGAAGAGCACCCAGTCATTTACCTCAGCAGGAAGTTGAAGTCCCATGAGGTAAATTACGCCACCGTTGAAAAGGAGTGTTTAGCGGTGAAGTGGGCTCTAGATTCCCTTCGGTACTACCTGCTAGGTAGGCACTTTGACATGGTTACGGATCACGCTCCGTTAAAGTGGATGGCTCAAAACAAGGAAACAAATAGAAGAGTGAATAGGTGGTTCCTGGCCCTCCAGGAATTCAACTTCACAGTAAAGCATCGCCCTGGCGTTCAAATGGGGAATGTGGATGCTTTGTCTCGAGTACATGAATGCCTGATTGCTGGTGTTCCAACCCCGAGGTTAAAACAAGAGGGGGGGGGTATGTGACAGCAGGAAGGTAAAGTCACCTGGTTGCATCCAGGGGGGTAGATATATTTCGCCCAGATTCAGGCTTTACGCCGACTTATACAACTAGGTGGAGAGTTGTATAAGGCTAGTGGGCTCATGGATGACTCATACCTCTAGGGAGAGTGTGGGGCGTCGTGCAGACAGAGATGAGGAGACCAGCTGAACCTTGTCAGCTCATTTAGGCCTCTATAAGAACTCCCAGCTTCATTAGATGTTAGCTCATGCCTGGAACCAGACCTGTGTGGACTGTCTAGGGAGAGTGAACCCCTGTGCGGTGAGGCAAAGCCTGTGTGGCTATTTGTTTGGACTTTTACTAAACCAGGGACTTAGGGTCTAGGACAGCACTAGGCTGATCCCAGTTGTTAGTTAGGAAACCTGTATGTTTAGTCAGAGGTCAACTTGACCAGGATTTATTTTGGTTATGTTTCTTTTGCTTTGCTGTGTTTTGTCACTGTAAATAGAAAATAAACCGCACCTTTTTTTGATTTTGAAAACCACAACCTCCGTTTGCTGGGCCTGTTTTGTGTGGGGAGCCCATCCCGGGGGTCACACACACCCGCTGCCGAGCTAACCCCCTCACAGTTGGTGGAGAACCAGTGGCAGTTTTTTTTAAGCCAGCATGGAGGAGATACTGAAGCAGCTGGCTCTAGCAAATGCCAATCAACAGCAGACAAATGCAGGTTTGCAAAGGAGCCTTGCAGCCCAGCAGCAGACAAACGCAACTTTGCAACAGAGTCTGGAGGCTCAGCAACGAGCCCAGCAGCAATCTGAGGCCCGCTTCATAGACCTGTTGCAGAAGCAAGAGCAGAGACTACAACAACAGATGGAAGCAGTAATGCAGCAACGTCCGCAGACCAGTGAGGAAAGCCGTCCCACTAATACCGCGTCCTTTGGGGTGAGTCGTTTATTGACAAAAATGACTGGAGAGGATGATCCAGAGGTATTTTTGACCACATTTGAAAGGACCGCTGAAAGAGAAAAGTGGCCTGAGGAGCAGTGGGCTGGACTGGTGGCTCCTCTGTTAACTGGTGAATCGCAGAAAGCTTACTATGACCTAGAGCCTAACCAAGCAAAAGACTATGTGATGCTAAAAGCTGAAATATTGGCAAGGCTGGGTGTCACCCAGGCTGTCCGGGCTCAGCGTGTGCATAACTGGACTTTCCAGCTTGGAAAACCCCCCAGGTCTCAAATGTATGATCTCATTCACCTGAGCAGAAAGTGGCTACAGCCAGAGACTTTGTCCGCACCAAAGATTGTGGAACGTGTTGTAATGGATCGGTTTTTGAGAGCTCTTCCTACTGCCATCCAAAAGTGGGTAAGCCATGGAGACCCAGAGACGGCCGATGGTCTTGTGGATCGTGTGGAGAAATACTTGGCTACAGAGAACCTGACGGCCTCTTCCAGAGACACTCGGACTTTCCACCCTAAGACCAGACCATCCCCAGGGGCGGATAAGAGGATTCCAAGGGGTGAGGGTGGAGAGAGTGAGAGGGTGGGAGCTCTACCCCAAGTTTGGCGAGAACAGCCTGGGAAATCAGCGGCTCAAGAGGCGGCAAGAAGGATCGTTTGCTACCGCTGCCGGCAAGCGGGACATATTGCAGCCAATTGCCCGGTTGTGGAGGAACCCATGCAGTGTGACTTTCTGACGGGCAGACGTCAGTCGCTGTGTGCGACAGTCGCATGCACTGCCATTCGAGGAACTGAGAAACATTTATGCAAAATGTGTGTTAATGGTAGAAATGTTGTGGTATTGCTGGATTCAGGTAGCCTTGTGACCCTGATAAAGGCTGAGTTAGTTAAAACAGAGGTCTCTGGGAATAGCAAGGTAGCTGTTATTTGTGTGCATGGGGACACCCGAGAGTATCCAGTGACTACAGTGTGTTTCGAGACCCCCAAAGGTACCCTCTCTCATCCAGTGGGCTTAGTATCTCAGTTACCGCATGACGCCATTGTGGGAAGGGATTTTCCGAAGTTCTGGGAACTGTGGGATGATCCTGAGCCCCTCACTGGTGCCCCTATGTACCAGGAATGTGATAGCCAGAACTCCCCTGAGAGTGGTGAGGACTCTCCGGAATTTCCCTTATCAGTATTGGCAGGGGAGACTCAAGAAACTGGAGAGGAGCCCACCTCCTCAGACGAAAACCTACCGTCTGTGGAGTTTTCTGATCTTGAGGTTCACAGGGAAAACTTTGCCACAGAACACTTGAAAGACCCCGCCCTAATAAAGGCACGGGAAAACGTAGTGAAAATAGATGGTGAGTTAGTGAACCCAGATAATACCTGCACTTACCCATACTTCAGCGTAGAGAAGGACCTACTGTATCGGGTGGCAAAAAGGGCAGAAGAAACCGTTGAGCAGCTTGTGGTGCCCAAACCTTACAGGAAGTTGGTGTTGGAGTTGGCCCATGGGCACATTCTTGGAGGTCATCTGGGGACAGAGAAAACCCGAGAGAGGGTATTACAGAGATTCTATTGGCCGGGGGTGATGAAGGACGTAGAAAATTATTGTTCCTCCTGCCCTGTGTGTCAAAGGTTGGCCCCGATGCCACATTTCCGTAGCCCGCTGGTCCCTCTACCCATCATTGAGGTCCCGTTTGAGAGGATCGCCATGGATTTGGTAGGTCCTATAATCAAGTCCGCTAGGGGGCACCAGTACATATTAGTTATAATGGACTATGCCACCCGTTATCCAGAAGCGATCCCTCTCCGAAATACCTCGGCCAAAACCATAGCCAAAGAGCTATCTCTTGTTTTTAGCCGGGTGGGTATTTGTAAAGAACTGCTTACGGACCAAGGTACACCCTTTATGTCCCGGGTTATGAAAGAGCTGTGTAAATTGTTCAAAGTGACGCAATTGCGTACGTCTGTGTATCACCCCCAAACCGATGGGCTGGTTGAAAGATTCAACAAAACCCTAAAACAAATGTTGAAGAAAGTGGTGGATAGAGATGGAAAGGATTGGGACTGTTTACTTCCTTATTTGATGTTTGCTATTAGGGAGGTGCCCCAATCCTCTACGGGATTCTCCCCCTTTGAGTTACTGTATGGGAGACACCCAAGAGGGCTGTTGGATATTGCCAAGGAAACTTGGGAAAGTGAGAGTTCTCCCCACAGGAGTGTGATTGAGCATGTCGCCCTGATGCAAGATCGAATTGCACAGGTAATGCCCATTGTGAAGGAACATTTGGCCCAAGCGCAGTTGGCACAGCAGAGAGTGTACAACCGTGGAGCCAAGACCCGTACCTTTTCCCCGGGGGATAGGATATTGGTACTTGTCCCTACGGTTGAAAGTAAATTCCTTGCCAAATGGCAAGGCCCCTACGAGATAATGGAAAAAGTGAGCGAAGTGAATTACAAGGTCAGACAACCAGGAAGGCGAAAGCCCGAACAGATCTATCACGTTAATCTGTTGAAAGCCTGGAGGGATAGAGAGTCCCTAGTCGCAGACACTTGGTCACCAGCTCAAACTGGTTGCGTGATTCCTGAGGTTGGAATAGCAGCCACCTTGTCACAACCCCAACAACAGGAGGTTAAGGAGTTTGTGCTTCGCAACAAGGAGGTATTCTCTGAGCTGCCGGGACAAACATCTGGGGTAGAGCATGACATCATTACCCCGCCCGGTGAAAGGGTGAAGTTAAAACCCTATCGGATCCAAGAGGCTCGACGGGAGGCAATACGGGAGGAAGTACAGAAAATGCTGAACTTAGGGGTGATAGAGGAGTCCCAAAGTGATTGGTCTAGTCCCATCGTGTTGGTGCCTAAACCGGATGGGAGCTGGCGATTTTGTAACGATTTTCGTCAGTTGAACAAAGTTACAAAATTTGACACCTACCCCATGCCACGTATAGATGAGTTGATCGACCGGCTGGGAACAGCCCGATACATGACGACTCTTGACCTCACAAAAGGGTATTGGCAAATCCCCCTGGCCAAGTCGGCCAAAGAGAAAACCGCATTTGTAACCCCAGACGGGGCGTTCCAATATAAAAGAATGCCGTTCGGGTTACAGAATGCGCCGGCCACATTCCAGCGGAAAATGGACCAGATGCTGAGGCCCCATCGGAAGTATGCTGCGGCTTACCTGGATGACGTAATTGTCCATAGCACAGATTGGGCCTCACATCTGCCAAAAGTGCAAGCAGTCCTGGACTCTGTTCGGGAAGCGGGGTTTACGGCTAACCCCAAGAAGTGTACCATTGGGCAGGAGGAGGCCAAATATCTTGGGTACACCATTGGGAGGGGAGTAATAAAACCCCAACTCAACAAAGTCGAGGCCATCCAGAGTTGGCCACGTCCCAACAGCAAGAAGCAGGTACGAGCCTTTCTGGGAATCGCTGGGTATTATCGGCGTTTCATTCCCCACTTTGCTTCTAAGGCTGTGCCCCTAACCAACCTGACGAAGGGGAAAGGGTCGGTCATGATTAAATGGACCCCCGAGGCTGAGGCAGCATTCCAATTCTTGAAACAAGCCTTATGTAGCCAGCCAGTGTTGTACTCACCCGACTTCTCTAAAGACTTTGTCGTACAAAGTGATGCGTCAGATGTGGGGTTAGGAGCAGTATTGTCCCAGGTCTGGAACGGGGAAGAGCACCCAGTCATTTACCTCAGCAGGAAGTTGAAGTCCCATGAGGTAAATTACGCCACCGTTGAAAAGGAGTGTTTAGCGGTGAAGTGGGCTCTAGATTCCCTTCGGTACTACCTGCTAGGTAGGCACTTTGACATGGTTACGGATCACGCTCCGTTAAAGTGGATGGCTCAAAACAAGGAAACAAATAGAAAAGTGAATAGGTGGTTCCTGGCCCTCCAGGAATTCAACTTCACAGTAAAGCATCGCCCTGGCGTTCAAATGGGGAATGTGGATGCTTTGTCTCGAGTACATGAATGCCTGATTGCTGGTGTTCCAACCCCGAGGTTAAAACAAGAGGGGGGGGTATGTGACAGCAGGAAGGTAAAGTCACCTGGTTGCATCCAGGGGGGTAGATATATTTCGCCCAGATTCAGGCTTTACGCCGACTTATACAACTAGGTGGAGAGTTGTATAAGGCTAGTGGGCTCATGGATGACTCATACCTCTAGGGAGAGTGTGGGGCGTCGTGCAGACAGAGATGAGGAGACCAGCTGAACCTTGTCAGCTCATTTAGGCCTCTATAAGAACTCCCAGCTTCATTAGATGTTAGCTCATGCCTGGAACCAGACCTGTGTGGACTGTCTAGGGAGAGTGAACCCCTGTGCGGTGAGGCAAAGCCTGTGTGGCTATTTGTTTGGACTTTTACTAAACCAGGGACTTAGGGACTAGGACAGCACTAGGCTGATCCCAGTTGTTAGTTAGGAAACCTGTATGTTTAGTCAGAGGTCAACTTGACCAGGATTTATTTTGGTTATGTTTCTTTTGCTTTGCTGTGTTTTGTCACTGTAAATAGAAAATAAACCGCACCTTTTTTTGATTTTGAAAACCACAACCTCCGTTTGCTGGGCCTGTTTTGTGTGGGGAGCCCATCCCGGGGGTCACACACACCCGCTGCCGAGCTAACCCCCTCACAATATATATAGGAAAACACAAGTATTGAATGGGTTGGGAAGTAGAAAGAGGAGAATAATGAGGATAAAAAATATAGTTAGGATTGGGGATATTATAAATATTAAAGTGGGGTTCCAGTGACATTTTGCAATTTTTAAAAATAAGTTCTTTCATTAGGCAATTCTATAGTATAAATACTTAGACTTACTGTGTCCAAATTTGCCGCGATCGCCCGAGTTTTTCAGTAAAGTGACTTTTAAAAAATCATTGCTGAAGTTCTCATTTTGCTTGTGGGCATGTGAAGCCCACAAGACATTACTTCCTGAATACCGCTGACCAGCGGTGACGAGCGGTGACCATCATGCACCGCCCGTCCCGCCCCATTCCAACGCAGTGCCGTAAACCTCTCGGGTTGCCATCACAACGGGCGGCGACGTCGGAAGTGCCCGTCCCGTTGTGATGGCAATGAGAAAAACACAAACAGTGTAAGAAGCCGAAATCTTCACTGAATCGTGTCACTTCCTGTCTTGAAGTTCCGCGATTCTAGCCCTAGGGGAAGCACACTGCATCCTGGGAAATTATGGCACACATTTCCCAGGAGCAGTAGCGAGCTGTGGAGCCGAGGGAGATGACGACACAATCCGAGGTGATTCAGAAGGCAGATTTCGTGGGACCACATAGCAACAGGTATTTCCAGGTGAGTAATTTTTTTTTTTTTTCAAATGTTTTTTTTTTTTTTAGGTATTATATGCACATTAATGACTTTTTTTTTTGATGGAAGCTCCGCTTTTAAGCTATTGACAACTGACTTTTTTTGTATGCAGTCTAAAGTGGTAAATGTATTGTCCTGGAATATTTCTAAACCTTCTAAAGAGAGCTGCGGTCTTTGCTGCAGTGACAGCCCACCGGGCCTCTGTGGTCTGCCTGCAGGAGATGCACCTAACAAAAGAGACAATATCATATTTAAAAAGGAGAAATTTCCAGACTCAGTATTACTCTGTGTATACATCATACTCTAGGGGAGTGAGTGTTTTGATTGGAACGGGGGCGGAGTTCTCCTGCAGGCAGATTAGTATAGACGAAAGAGGGCGGTATATTTTTTTGTTTGGTCTGAGGTGGGGGGGCACTCGGAAAGGGCCGGAAAGGCCCGAAGACAGTTCGGCTGACCTCGGCAAACCTCGGAAAGGCTTGTGAACGAAGTCTTTCCGAGGTTTGCCGAGGTCAGCCGAACGGTCTTCGGGCCTTTCCGGCCGTTTCCAAGGCTCTCCGGCGCCCCCCGCCTCTGGTCGCATGCGGTATTGCATGCCATTGAAGTCAATGCGGAACAAATTATTTTAGTTTTCTTTGACTTCAATGGGGAAACTCGCTTTGATATGTGAGTACTTTGGATTACGAGCATTCTCCTGGAACGGATTATGCTTGTAATCCAAGGTTCCACTGTATATCCCTCCCCCATTTAAAGCGGAGGTCTTATATCAGCTGATGAAATTTATATCAGACAAACCTGATGTCCCAATAATGGCAGTAGGAGACTTCAACATGGCACTGGATGGGAGGGTAGATAAATATCCACCAGGAACTCAGGTAGGAAAAGGGGCTATTATGTTCTTACAAATAAAAGGAGAATTGGGCCTGGGGGATATATGGAGGATGAGGAACCCAATTAAACAGCAATATTCTTGTTTTTTGAAAACTCACTTCACACTCTCTAGGATTGATTTAGTCTTGGGCAGTGAGGATATGTTGTACCTTGTTAGAAATATACACTATTCCCAAGGGCCTCTCAGACCACTCTCCATTGGTTGTGTCACTGAGTCAAGGAGAGGAGTACTGTAAAGGGGAATGGAAAATTAGCCCATATTGGCTAGAGATAATAGGGGGAAAAGAGGGAGTGACATCATCCCTGGAGAAATTTATGAGGATTCATGTTGGAACGGCACCCTCTGGGGTGGTCTGGGACACACTCAAGGCATTTCTTAGGGGGACAATAATACAACAGGTAGCAAGAGTAAAAAGACAGACTAGCGAGCGGGAAAATTTTATTGGGAATAAGGTTGTAGAAGCAGAATGGCAGTATGTAGAGGGATCAAACCCTGAGGCGTTTCAGGATTGGGTCAAAATACAACAAGAATATAAGGACTTACTTCTTACAAAAAGCAGAGAATAAGTTGATGTTCCAGAGACAGTGTTATTATGTAGAGGGAGAGAGTGCAGGATATCTACTGGCTCAATTGGCAAAGGCAAATACAACTACTACTGTTATATCCGCCATTAGAACAGATGAGGGAAGAATAACATCATATGAGATTGTAGATATTTTTGTGGGGAGGTAGAAGGGGAGCTGTGGTATTTTTTAGGGATCTGAAGACCCCCTACGTCACTGAGGAAGATAGAGAGGCACTGGATGCCCCTATAGTTGTGGAAGAAGTGAGACAGGCGGTATTAGCATTGGCAAACCAGAAATCTCCAGGACCAGATGGCCTGCCAGCAGAGATATACAAAAGTTATGAAGAGACATTGCTGCCAGAGTTGTTAAAAACAATAAAGCGGAGCATTAGCGGATGGTGTATTGCCCTTATCTATGAGGGAATCCAACATTATTGTCCTTCCTAAAAGAAGGAAAGGATTCACTTAACCCTGCTTCATACAGGCCAATAGCATTGTTGTGTACATATGTAAAAATTTTGGCAAAAATACTGTCTGTTAGGTTAAAAAAAAATCAGAACCTGGTCCAGACAGTTCATACCAAACAGGTCAACTAGCATTTCTATAAGGAGGGTATAGTTAAACTTGCAAGCTCTGATGATCAGGGATGGATCAAGGGCAATACTGTCTCTGGACGCAGCCAAGGCCTTCCACAGCCTAAATGGCATTATTTGTGGCAGACCTTGGCTGCTTTCCAGTTTGGCCTGAACTATGTTAGCTGGGTAAGGCTTTTGTATGAAAGGAGGCTAAACAACGTATGCTCTGAGATGTTTTCTTTGACCTACGGGACAAGGCAGGGGTGTCCTTTGTCACTCCTGCTATTTGCCTTGATAATGGAGCCACTAGCTATAGCTATTAGGTCATCTGTCAAAATACAGGGATTTCAGAGGGCATCAGGAATGGAGAAAATAGCATTATATGCTCATGATGTGTTTCTGTTTTTGGGGGATACACAGGTATCCCTGGTGGCATCAATGGACATAATTACAAATTTTGGACGGATATCTGGCCTAAATATAAACACGATAAATCAATGTTGCTTCCGGTTGACCCATTGAAGACATACCTGCCGTTAGAGATTCCACGATTAGAAATAGTTAAGATCAAATGCTGTATCTGGGAATATATATAACTCTAAATCCCAAAGATTATATAATAAATATGGATGAGCCGAACACCCCCCGGTTCAGTTCGCAGCAGAACATGCGAACAGGCAAAAAATGTATTCGAACACGCGAATACCGTTAAAGTCTATGGTACACGAACAATCCAAAGTGCTAATTTTAAAGGTTAATATGCAAGTTATTGTCATAAAAAGTGTTTAGGGACCTGGGTCCTGCCCCAGGGGACATGTATCAATGCAAAAGAAGTTTTAAAAAGGCAGTTTTTTCGGGAGCAGTGATTTTAAAAATGCTTAAAGTGAAACAATAAAAGTGAAATATTCCTTTAACCACTTGCCGACCCCTTCACGGAGATATACGTCGGCAGAATGGCACGTACAGGCACAATCACGTACATGTAAGTGGCCCTTTAACTGCCGACGTCGGGGTCGCGCGCGCGCCGCCGGCGGCGCGCTCGCGACCCCCCTGCCTTCCCCGTGAGTGGGACCGCGGGTCCCGCGGACTCAATCGCCGCGGGGATCCCCGCGATCGTCTCACGGAGGCTCAGAGCGGGGAGATGTGTGTGTAAACACAACATCTCCCCGCTCCTCTACTGACAATGTCAGCGATCTCCGCTCTGTGTAATCAGAGCGGAGATCAGTGACGTGCCAGTCATAGCCACGCCCCCACACAGTTAGTAACATGCCCCTCGGCACACTTAACCCCTCCAGCGCCCCTAGTGGTTAACCCCTTCACTGCCAGTGTCATTTTCATAGTAACCAGTGCATTTTTATTGCACTGATCGCTGTGAAAATGACAATGGTCCCAAAAATGTGTCAAAAGTGTCCGATGTGTCCGCCATAATGTCGCAGTCACGAAAAAAATCACTGATCGCCGCCATAACTAGTAAAAAAAAAATTTTATAAAAATGCCTTAAAACTATCCCCTATTTTGTAAACGCTATAATTTTTGCGCAAACCAATCAATAAACGCAGATTGCGATTTTTTTTTACCAAAAATATGTAGAAGAATACGTATCGGCCGAAACTGAGAAAAAAAAATGTTTTTTTATATATTTTTTGGGGATATTTATTATAGCAAAAAGTAAAAAATATGTAATTTTTTTCAAAATTTTCGCTCTATTTTTGTTTATAGCGCAAAAAATAAAAACCGCAGAGGTGATCAAATACCACCAAAAGAAATCTCTATTTGTGGGAAAAAAAGGACGCCAATTTTGTGTGGGAGCCACGTCGCACAACCGCGCAATTGTCAGTTAAAGCGACGCAGTGCCTAATCGCAAAAAGGGGCCTGGTCATAATGGCCCGTATTGGTCCGGGGCTTAAGTGGTTACATTTCGTACCTGGGGGGTGTCTATAGTATGCCTGTAAAGTAGCGCATGTTTCCCGTGTTTATAACAGTCCCAAACACTTTTTATGACAATAACTTGCATATTAACCTTTAAAATTAGCACTTTTGATTTCTCTAATAGACCTTTTAAAGGGTGTTCCGCGGCTTTCGAATTTTTCCGCGAACAACCCCAAATTGTTTGCTATTCGGCGAACAGCCAATGTTCGAGTCGAACTCATGTTTGACCCGAACATAAAGCTCATCCCTAATAATAAATAATATTGTTACACTGTTGGATAAACTTAAGTGTAAGGGGAAGGTATGGAGATGGTTACCCCTATCGGTGGCAGGAAGGTGTTCTAATTAAAATTACTTGGATTCCTCAATTGCTGTATGCATTGCATAATTCACCAATCCGGATTAATAGCCAATGGTTTCAGTAGATTGACATCATATTTAGAGAGTTAATTTGGAGGGAAAAAAACAGTCAAGAATACGGTTACGTACTCTACAATTGCCAAAGGATAGGGGGTTTGAATGTCCCACATCCATGGTGCTATTTTTTGGCATCACAGTTGCAACATTTAAGAGGATGTAACAATCTTTCTGAGCAGAATCCAGGTAGGGGAATGTTGTTATTGGGCTCGAGTCATGACACATTAAAGGATGCCTTGGAGGCTGATTCTTTTTAACTTAAATTCCTTACGCTTTTATTGATAAAACTGTGGAAAGTGGTCAAAGAAATACTAGAGTATCGGGGATTCACAGAATTTTCACCATTGTGGAATAATAAACATTTGCAGGAACTATCTAATGTAGAGAAGAGTAGGGACTGGGAGGGATGCGGTCTTGCTTATCTTGCTCAGTTATATAGGACGGATGTATTTAAATCATTCCTGGAACTGAAGGAGGAATACGACATACCAAATCAGTCCTTCTTTAAATACCTGCTAGTTAGACATGCTCTGAGGACACAATTCAAAGAGAGGTCAGTGGAGTGGAGTGAGGTAACCATTCTCCGAAAAATAATTAACACTGACACGTCTGATGCCCCGTACACACAATAGGAATATCCGATGAAAAAAGTCCGACGGAGTCTGTCTGAGTTTTTTCATCGGAAATTCCGACCGTGTGTAGGCCCCATTGGAGAAATTTTGATGAATTACATCTGAATTTTCAAATAGAACATGTTCTATATTTTTCCGATTAAATTCCGTCGGAATTCCGATTGAAAATTGGTCGGAAAAAGGTCCGATCATGTGTACGGGTCATAAGGGGTTAATCTCACTCATATATGACAGTATATGTGATAGGGTAATAAGGGAAAGAAGAGCTTCCCTGCAGGAGAGGATAGGAGGAAGATCTGGGGGACATAACAAATGAACAGTGGAAACACATCCTGGAAATAGGTCCCTTGAGTACCCTATCACCATCACAGACAGTGTCATATTTAATCCTGCTGCATAGAGCATATAAGACACTTCCGAAATTATTCTTATATGGGTGGAGGTCAGATGTTAAATGCCCAAGATGTAGGAACCCAAAAGGAGACCTAGTTCATATGACGTGGAGGTGCCCTAAGTTGAATAGATACTGGAGTAAAGTTATCAGAAAAATAAATAAGGTATTTGGAAAAACTCTTGACTTAGACTCCAAGATATGCCTATTGGGCTGTATGGAAGCGGACAATAATCTGTGGGGGGAGACAAATAGCAATAATTAGATGCCTTTTCCTGGCACGGAAACTGATAGCAAGGAAGTGTCTGGCGTCAAATCCACTGACCTGTGTAGAATGGGAGGATGAGGTTAATAAAACAATAAGAAAGGAAAGATTTGTGTATAACAAAATAGGAAATGCCAAAATGTTCAAAAAATATGGCAATGCTGGATTAGTAGATAAGAGATGGATGGGATGCAGAATTAAGGTTAATGGGGCCCAGTGGCGGCTGGTGCTCAAAATTTTTGGGGGGGCGCAAACAAACTGGAAAAAAAATGCATCAATTGCCGCCACTGTGCCCATTAAACACAGCCACTATGCCCAAACGCCACCAGTTTGCCCCCTCAAATGCAGCCAGTTTCCCCCCAAATGCAGCCAGTTTCCCCCCAAATGCAGCCAGTTTCCCCCCAAATGCAGCCAGTTTTCCCCCAAATGCAGCCAGTTTGTCCCCAAATGCAGCCAGTTTGTCCCCAGCCCAGCACTTACCTTCCTCTGGTCAGCGCCGGCCTCCTCCACGCTCCCTCATGTCTTCTTCCGTCCTCGATGTCTTCTCCCGCCCTCGATGTCGCTTCAGCCAATCAGGTTATCGGTAACCAGACCCGGTGAACCTGATTGGCTGAGACGCGTGTCAGTGTTAACCAGGGAACGCACAGCCCGTGCGTCCCCTGGTTAACTATTTGGAAGCCGATTACAGCCTGCTGGCTCTGATAGACACTTCCAAAAACCAACCAACTGCTGTTATTCAGCTGGCCGGCGCTTGCCAGGGGGCCGGCCATCTGAATGGTGGGCAGCAGCAGCGACAATACATACATTCATGCAATGCATGAATGTATGTATGTATTGTTGACTTGAGTGACGGTGCAGGGGAGAGAGGGGGCGGCGCACCGCCACTGATGGGGCCTTTTCTCTCTTGGATTCCAGGAATTTCTTCTTCTTTTTTACTTCTTGGAATGATGTATAGTGAAAAATAGAAATGGTATATTACTTTGGATAGATAGGGGCGAAATTTATTGTAGTGCATTATATAAACAAATGTGTGCATGTTAAATGTTGGGGTGGTGGGTTAAAAGAGAATGTGAAAGATGTACAAAAATGATTTTTCTTTTTTATACAAATAAAAAAAAAAATTATAGAAATAATGCGCTTCAATCATTCTGACACCATATCAACCATGGTGCCATGATGATTGAAGCACCAACACCAGGCATTGCCCCAACAAATTGCCTGCGAAAAAACGCATTCCCCCCCCCCATCTACATGATTCACTCCTAACAGCCTAAGCCTTTGAAGAGAGGTGTGTCACGTTTCTCCAATCAGTTCTCAAATTACACTCAGCTCTGTGCTCTAGCTCTACAGTGTGTAACGTCAGATCCCCGTGTTTATCGGGAAATTACTCCCGCAACAATACTATGTTCTTCCAGTGGAAAACAATGATCACTGGTAGCGGCTATAGGCGCCAGCAGTGATCACATGCAAAAAATCGAACACACTGATTGCAAGGAAGTCAATCAATGGATCGACTTCAGTACAGCTGGCCTGCCCATACATGGATCAAATATTGGCCGGTCCCTGCTGAACTGGCCGAGATACGATCCACCTAAAGCCAGCATTAGTTTTAAAGCATAGCTATTACAAGAACAATATGTAAGCTGACATTTTTTACCTCTCCTTCTGAAAAGGCTAGTTCCCTACCTGTCATGTTGAATGACTTTAGTGTTTCTCAACTCCAGTCCTCAAGTCATCCCAACAGGTCATGTTTTCAGGATTTCCCTCAGATTAAATGGCTGTGGTAATTGCTAAGGCAGTGAAACTGATCAAATCACCTGTGCAAAATAACGGAAAGCCTGAAAACACGACCTGTGGGGGCACCTTGAGGACTGGAGTTGAGAAACACTGTTCTAAATCAGTGACACCACTTAAACATAGAGGTCAGAGAAGGCAGCCACAGGAGTACACAAAAACTGACATGTCTATAAAATGTCACTGCTACCATATCTTAGCTAAAAAATAAAAATATTGATTGTTTACACAGAACTGGCTATCTGCCCAAATCAAAACCTTTACACAACATGGGGTTCCACCTGTACTGAGAGAATATAGAGACTGTCATTACTAAACTCTCCTGCCACAGGTGCTGCTCCAATGGTTTTAATACTTTCTAAACCACTGAATGGGTACGAGTATGAGATTATGTAAGCTTGATCCAGATAAGTGGTACAGACACCCAGGCAAATTTTCGGATGGTCAGCAACAGCAGCTTCTGTAATTCAGTATATTTTAAAGAATATTTTAAATTAGAAGCTAAATCTACATTTCTACTCCAAAGTCCAGTATAGTTACCATCTACATACATACAAAATATAAAGAATGGCACAGCTGTAGATGAAAGTGGAAATAAAATGGAGATTAAAGCTATTGGTGCTGTTAATAAATATGTGAAGTCACCATTAGAAGCTGAAGGTCTTTTTTTGAAATGTTAAATCTCCTTTGAAGTTGTGTTTCCATGGAAGATATTCATTCTGCAGCTGAATAATACTGAAAAGGCTATATTTACCATCAAGTACATGTGATTCAATACATATGGGTAGTGCATTAAAGGAGGGCAGCAACAATGCATAAAAACCTTTGCTAATTGCTTTAATGTTTTTCCTATGCTACTTGGTCTGTGCCATTCTTTACACTGGTGGTTAGATCTAGCAGAAGAAGCAAGAAAGGAAGGTAGCTTTATGGCAGATAGCTACTAATGTGTGGCAGCCTGAGGCTCAAGGATCCTAGAAGGCCTATGGTTGTAATCATTTAGTGCCGGCTTTATCTTTGTGATAAAGTTTCCAAAATGATAGATCAATGTAAAGCAATGCTGCTATAAATCCTTATGTAGATAGAGGGAGAGAAAAGGGCACATTAGTAGCACCAACAAGATGGATAATATGCGCCCTTGAGGAGTAAAACGGAGAAAAAGAGATCATTAACAGCACACATTTGCTGCCCATAAAAGTGCTTGTATACTGTCCTGGTTGCTGGCAAATTTCTAACACATACATAACTGTATTATATATATATATATATGAAACATTTTTGGAACAGTTACTTTAACTTTTTTTTTACCTAAAAAGGGGCCACCTTACTACATCCCAAAATGTTTTCTGATATTTCAAAATTTACCTCTGTGGGGTTTGTATGGACTTTACTGCGATGAAATACAACTTGATAAAAATGTTTTACAATACTTTAATAATACAAATAAAAATAAATGGATCTAGTTGGTTGCAAAACTTTTTTAAACCACCTGGTAAACCACATCCCCTCTTAATTTGATTTGCATTTTTTGTATATTATTACATCTACATTATTTTCTCCATTTGAGATATTATGCAGGCATTGCTTCATAGCAATCATCCCCTAAGGTCAACGCGTTTCTCATAAAGCTTCTTTAGGACCAACTGAGGATTCAGTGATGAGATAGTAGTAACCACTAAGTAAAAAAACTGTTCATTAGAACAAATATATACATTAAATATAGTTTGCAAATAAAGAAAGTCCCATTACCCCAAAATTACAATGAGTTAATTAACATAACAGTAAATACCAGGAAAAAATACCAGCAAAATAGAACAGGAAGGACATTTACTTTCTCTATTTGAATTTGTATGTAAGTTGGAACAGGCACATTTTGTAAGTGTAACTCTCGCCAAAAATGTTTTTTTTTTTTTTTTACGTTTTTTGGATAGCATATGGAGGGGTTAACACCCTGTTACGTTTGTTTTGCCGTCTGTGACCCTGTTCAGAAGATTTTACCTCACTTTCTGTCCATGTGACAATTGGATCTTGAAAATTTTGGGTTGTTGTGGAAACAAATTTTTAGTGGACACAGTTTTCACATGATAACTCTTACAGAAGTGAATTTCCCTTCCTAGGGGTAGATCTCTTTTCACTTCCGGTTGTCTCCCTTCGTTTGTAAGTATGAGTCGGATGTAAGTTGGATGTTTGTAACTCGGGGACTGCCTATATTTGCAAATATTGGCATTTACTAGCTAGTGACCCGATCACAGTCAAATATATTAAGGAATAGCCTGAAATCACATTTAGGTAACAGCAGATAAAGTATTAGGGCAGTGGCGGCCGGTGGTAATTTTTTTGGGGGGACGGCAAATAGATACACACACCCCCCACCTGGGTGGGCTCAGGGAGCAATGCTATTTTGAAGCCTATTAGAGCCTATGGCTCTAATCAGGTGCTTCAAAAACACACCCCCGCCGCTGTAATTTAGGCACCCAGCGTCCTGAAAGGGGCCCGAATGCCTGAATAGGGGGTGGCCATGGATAGATTCATGCTATGCATGAATCTATCCATTATACATATAGGGGGTGAGTGAGTGAGAACTTGTATAGTGCTGCAAATGCGAACTAAATCGCCTCAAGGTGCTTTGCATCCAGAGTCGTCCTGATCCTGGCGTGGATAGAGGGGGCGGTGCCCGGGCACCCCTAATGGATGGGCCGCCACTGGGATAGGGTAGTACGCAGCCATTTTGCAGGCGCAAGAGAGGTACAGTGGTACAATTAAGTGCTGATCTTGTAACTACAGCGTCTGGGTCCTGGAAGGCTTGCCCCGTTTTTTTTTGTTTTTGTTTTACTTAACCTTATTGTTATCACATAGGGAACCAAAACCCAAATTTGCTGGTGACAGGTCCTCTTTAAGAAGTCTAATAGGGGTTTATGAGACCCCTAATGTCACCTATGGACCCCTATGAAGCTGGCCACGTACAACATCCGGAGAATGACTACTATGAGCCAAGAAGCAACGTAATACACTGCATTTCTGGGTTCATCCCATAGAGGGAGGATCAGTGAATGGATGTTTGCTAATCTTCCTCTGTGCTACCTGATGACACTGGCCATTAAACATGTGCAATTTGTTTAGTTTCAAATTAGTTTTTTAACAAATTTTGAGAAATTCTTTAATTCCGAAATTTCCGATTTTCGTATTTTCGAATTTCCGAATTTTTAGAATTTCCGATTTTCGGAAAAGTTTAATTTCTGAATTTTCGAATTTCGAATTTTTCAAATTTACGAAATTCGAAAATTCGTTTTTTTCGTTTTCGTTTCATTCGTTTTTTTGCTTTTTTCGGAAATTCGGAAATTCGAAAAATTCATTTTTTCGTTTTCGTTTTATTCGTTATTTTGCTTTTTCGAGAATTCGGAAATTCGGAATTCGGAAATTTGGAATTTTCGAATTTCCGATTTTTAGAATTTCCCGAATTTTTAAATTTTAGAAAAAAGCAAAAAAAAAAAAACGAATAAAACGAAAATGGCAAAAAATTATTTTTCGAATTTCCGAAAAAAAAAAAGTTTTCGGCAGTGCACATGTCTACTGGCCATGCCCATCCCAGACCTGCAGGTTGGCCATGGAGCCCAAGATACTTGGGAGAAAGGATAGGGGGTTTGTCGTCAAGTTCTGATGTAAGTGATTGGACAGCTTTACAGCTGCTCAAATCACTTCTACCACAAAGCCAACAGTTAACTTGACAAATATACATGCAGCCGGGAGCGTGTGTGTAAATACCAGCATTGCTTATTCAATTCCTCACAGAAACATACAGTACAAGGAAAGGAGGCAAGAACATTTCCTTTTAATGGCTTGTTTTCATTTACTGCAGATGGTGGGCCAAATAAGCAACAAAGTGAAGGTAATTAGTTGGACAATATTACAATTGAACTTAAATTTCATTAAAAAATAACATTGTTGCTAGTTGAGCAGCTAAACTTTATTTCACATAAACATTCCAAACTTTGTAACTCATCGGTAACATTTTCTTCTCTCCAATTTTAGTAAGAACGCAAGGCTATAATTTATCACTTAACTTCAAATGGAGAAGACATTCACCGTTCACTGGCTAGAACATTCTGTCTCCTGATCGGAGGTGTTATCACCTTCTCACATCTATGACCTTTAAGAGGATAATTGGCAAGCATACCACATTTTTCTTTTTTAAATATACACTGCAGACAGATGGTGGTTCTGGTAAAATGTATATTCTTAAAGCTGAGTTGCAGATATGGATGTTTTTCATAGTTACATTGATCAAGCTTGGACCAATGTAAGCATGCATGTTCCATATCCGTCCAATCCTCGAAGGAGCTGGAAAATCACTGTAGCAGGCACAACTACTGTAGTGATCGGTGCTTGCCTCTGGGTCCCAAACGAGCTGGAGAGGCAAAACAGTGATATTATGATCTCCACCTCATCCACTTAGAGAATGCTTTGCACTCATTACATTCTGAATTCTGAAATGACACCCATGCCAAGTGAGGGACCTCCTGTGCTCACTAGACAGGGCCGGCCCTACCATGGGACCAGATGGTACCATTGTACCAGGCGGCACTTTCAGGGGGGCGGCAAAGCTGTGAGCAGAAAAATCTATCCACAAAATGTAGCTGTAAAACTTGTATGCCCCTGTTGCCTGCCTAATTTAAGGATTATGCGCTCCTGCTCACTGCTCTGCGGCAGCAGATGCACCCCTTTCTAGGCTCCCTTCTTGAGTTCCTATGTCCCCCCCCCCCCTGGATCGGAGCTGGTACAGTCCGAGCGAAAGTGCATGTGGGCGGAGCAGAAAGAGAACCTCACACTGCAGCATCGATCTTTGGTTCCCGCCCAGCACACAGCAAAGCGCTCCTCCTCCAGAGCAGAGTGAAGGTGTGTAAATCATGGATGACAGTCTGGATCCTCTTCTACTGTGAGTCCCGACTGCTCTGCATTCCATATACTGTGATTATAAACGTGCCCTGCACTTTTCACTGCAGGTTTATTGAAAGTAAAATTCTTAAACAGGTTAGGAATTAGTGTGACATTTCAGGTGCTACATTATATGTAATCCACATACACATTATATCTTCTAAAAAGAATGATTTTTTAATAAGATATAATGTGTATGTGGATTACATCTACAGTATGTAGCACCTGAAATATCACACTAATTCCTAACCTGTTTAAGAATATAACATTACACAGCAAAGGATGTGATTTCTTATCCCAGCCCAACTTCAAGAAAGTCCACTCTTGCAGTGTGGGGGAGGGGGGAGAAGGGGGATACTGTATAGTCTTTTTTTACTTGATTCTATGCTTCAGCCAGCTCCAGTGCTCTCCTCCTCCTCCCTATCACATATAGAGGAAGATTAACCCTGTATGGTCCAAATTGGAGGCTGGAGTGTGACCACTGTCACTCCTAACTGACACAGGAGCTGCAGGGGACCAGTAACAGAACTGCAGAGAGCCCGCTGAAGCAAAGTACAAGGTAAAACTGAGTACACAGATAAGAATTCATTGGGTTCAGCAGGGGCTGAATTTTTGATCGATGTGTAACCCTCTCTGTTAGACAGAAACCGATTTGTTATATCCACTTCTGCTGGAAATCCTTGTTCAATTAGCTGTTTGCAGCCAAACGGAAGCAGTGCTGATCAGTGTATTTTGATAGGGGAGAGTCCCTGCTGTCAGAATACAATTCCCACATCCATCCAACTTGTGTGGATGGAGGAATCTGTCAGCCACTTGCTTGAGCCCCATCTCGATCCAGCAATGTGCACAAGAGCACTTGCTCTCTAGTGCAGGGGTCTCCAAACTCTCTAAAGGGCCAGTTTACTGTCTTTCAGACTTCAGGGGGGCCGAACTGTGCCCAGTGGGAGTTAACAATGTGCGATCTGGTGTCGTTGGGAGGAATAGTGCCCCTTTTTTTGTCAGTAGAAGGAATTATGCCCCATCATTGGTGTCATTGGCAGGAATAATGCCTCAAGGGCCAGATAAAGGCAAAGCAAAGGGCCACATCCGGCCCCAGGGCCGCAGTTTGGAGACCACTGCTCTAGTGGACTGTTTTTTATAGTGCACTTTAATATTACGTTGCACTGTGTGTTTGATTTGCAGCACTGGGAGTTTGGTAGTAACTCCAAAACCAAATTGTGTACAAATGAACCATAAGAATTTGACTAGAGTTATTTGAATATTTGGGAGTTATTCACATTATATGTTATAGTATTTTACATTTTTTATTTACAGTTCCCTCACAAAATGTTTTTGCAGCACAGGGATTTTGGTCCCACATGTGATATGTAATTGAATATTTATGAGTTGTTCGCATTATATGTTTTGGGATTCGCCCCTTCATAATTTTGTTTGCAGCACTGGTATTTTGGTTCCATATTCATGTGCTATATATTTCACTTGGTCAGATTTGATAATGACACATACACTAAATTTGATATAATTTATAGGGGCTACTGCTATGCACTAGGGTGTATATACTCCTGGTCTCTGTACTCTGCAGTTTACCGCTCTTGACTTCTGCACATTGTATATTACTGTACATACTCTACCTCTGCACACTGTACACACTGCTCCTGATCCTTGTACTTTGTAATCTATCCAATTCTGACCTCTGCACTATATATATATATATATATATATATAATGTATTTGTGTGTGTGTGTGTGTGTGTAAGATAATTGGTCATGGGGGGGCGCAGCTTGGCATGTTCGCCCTGGGTGCTGGTTGACTTTGTCCCGGCACTGCCCCCTGCACTGTGAGGCAAATTGCCCGATCCGCCCGCTCCACTCCCCGCTGCACTTCAAGCATTTTTATTATTAACTTTTTTACTAGTAATGGCAGTGATCTACGACATTGCGGTGGACAGGTTCGGACACTTTTGACACATATTTGGGATCATTGACATCTATACAGCGATCTGTGCTATAAAACTGCACTGATTACTGTGTAAATGTCACTGTCTGGAAAGGGGTTAAATGGGGAGGTGTTTCTAACTGGGGGGGATGGGACTGACTGGAGGAGGAGAGAGATCTCTGTTCCTAATCACTAGGAACAGCAGATCTGTCTCTCCTCCCCTGTCAGAATGGGGATCTGTCTGTTTACATTGACAGATCCCCGTTCTGGCTCTCTGTGGAGCGATCGTGGGCGGCATCGCGGCCGCCGGCCAAGCACAGGTCCTTTTATACTCCAATATACATGTATAGAGCCATGACAGGTCCTCTTTATACTCCTACATACATGTATAGAGCCATGACAGGTCCTCTTTATACTCCTACATACATGTATAGAGCCATGACAGGTCCTCTTTATACTCCTACATACATGTATAGAGCCATGTAAGGTCCTTATTATACTTCTATATACACGTATAATGCCATGACTGGTCCTCTTTATACTCCTATACATGTATAGAGCCATAACAGGTCCTCTTTATACTCTTATATACATGTATAGAGCCATAACAGGTCCTCTTTATACTCTTATATACATGTATAGAGCCATAACAGGTCCTCTTTATACTCTTATATACATGTATAGAGCCATGACAGGTCCACTTTAGTTATCATAATATAAAATAATGGATGTGGGGGCATTTTGGTGGGCGTGATTTTTTTTTTGGGGGGGGGGGCAGCATTTCATTTTTGGTACCAGGCAGCACAATGTCTTGGGCCGACACTGTCACTAGAGATGTGCACAACAAAAAAAATGTGTTTTGTTTCAGATTTATTCATTAAGTAAAAGCTTCACAATTCGTCATATTAAAAAGATTTGTTTTCAAAGTTTGTTTCATATATGCGGATTCTGAATCAATTCATTATGTTTGGGGAAAAAACATCTTAGAATAGCTGGTTGTTATGGAGCGGGCGGCCACTGTGTCCTTAACAACTATGACTTTCCCGCTGACAGCAGAATGTTAACAAAAAAAAAACTGTCATTAGAAAAAAAAAAAAAAAAGCGTGGCCTCCCCCATCCATATCAGGCCCTTCGTGTCTGGTATGGATTTTAAGGTGGACCCTACAGCAAAATAAAATGCGCTGGGTCTCCCCAAAAATCCAAACCAGGCCCTTAGGTCTGGTATGAATTTTAAAGGGAACTCCACGAAAGAAAAAAAGTGGCAGGCCAGGAAAAAGGGGGGGGGGGGCAAGTGAGCGCCCCCTTCCTGAACCATACCAGGCTCCCCTTCCAAAGCACCACCTTGTCCCCATGTTGATACAGACAAGGGCCTATTTTCCTCACAACCCTGGCCTGGGGCCTATTGGAATCTGGAAGCCCCCTTTAACCACTTCCGGACCGCCCGCCGTCGTTTTACGTCACTACTTTGAAGAGGAATACCGTTGTTATGGTAGCAGCTAGCTACCATAACCCCAATATCCTCTTCAGGAGCGGGCGGTCAGCTTCAATATAAAAGTGTTCTTTGCGGCGGATTCGCAGCGAGATCACTTTTATCGGCGGCGGGAGAGGGCCCCCTCCTGCTGCTCCCCTGTGCCCTCCACCGCTTACCGGAGTTGTCTGTAGCAGTGGAGGCGATCGGAACCTACTTGGTCTGTGGTATGGAGATGAGTGAGGGGAAGATGGCCCCCACCCGTCTCCATATCATTGCAGGGCGGAAGCGACATCAAAACGTCACATCCGCCTATAGCTCTTAACCACTGCTCACGGCATATATACTGTGATGGAGTTGATAAAATTATTATTTTATGTCTAAGATTAATCTCACTATTATCCACTCAAATATTGGTACTTCCTTTTATTCTTTATTATTTCTTTCTTTCATTATGCTTTGGTATATTGGTTTAGAAATTTGGTGCAAGTTGGGTGTCGTTTGTTTCAGCTGCACACGTGGTTCACAGCCCCCTCCTTAGGAATTCTAGAGTAATAGCCCCCCTTCTGAGAAATGTGTTTGCAAGGAATAATAGACACACACACTGAGATATATTTATACAATAAGAAACTTATTGATGTTCATATTGGGAACCAGAAAGTTTATGTATGCTAGCTAAGAATATAATCAAGAGTATTATCATGTATGTGTTATAGTAATCTTATAACCAGGCAGTCAGTGGCGGCCCGTCCATAGGGGGCACCCGGTCGCCGCCCCCCCCCCCCCCCCAAGGCAGTCCAAAAAAAAAATATATGAAAAAAAATATATAA
This sequence comes from Rana muscosa, assembly GCA_029206835.1. Classification (NCBI taxonomy): domain Eukaryota; kingdom Metazoa; phylum Chordata; class Amphibia; order Anura; family Ranidae; genus Rana; species Rana muscosa. The sequence goes on from CM055123.1 coordinate 172,767,440, forward strand.
AAAAAATATTTAAACATGTCCCTTTAAGAAAAAAAAAAAAAAAAGTCCTTATGTGCACTGTGTCCGGGCGCCGAGCACAGTGCTATATGGGAAAAGCCACGTCAATGCAATCAAGAGATTGCAGGCGAGGCGCTTCATATACGGCCAAAAACTCGCTCTGTGGCACGTTCAAGCGCGCCACTAGCATCCGGTGCGATGGACAGGCCCCTGCATAGACATTCACCGCCCTGGGACATGGGCGGTGCTTTCTGTTCTAGTACCGACGTCACTTAAAGTACAGGAAGTGACGTCGGCACTCGGCAGCTCCGTTGAGAGGATCGTCAGGTCAGGAGGTAAGCGGAAGCTCGCCATGGCTATTGTAATGTGAAACTCCCCCCCGCTGATCAACAGACAACTCCCCCCACACTTATCAACCTACATTTTTACATTTGGTGTTATCAACATGTCGGCGGGAGCAGCGCCCCCCCCTTATAATTTTTTTTTTTAACATTACCTGGCTGGCGGGAGCAGCGGCACCCCCCCCCCCCCTTATACATTTTTTTTTTAACATTAGATGGCCGGGCGGGAGCAGCGTCATATCCCCCCCTTTTATTATTAACTGCTGGCCGGCGGGAGCAGCGGCACCCAACCCCCCCTCCCCCCCCCCTTATTACTTTTCTTTTTTTTTTACATTAACATCAGCTGGCCGGTGGGAGCAGTGGCAATGGTCAGACTTGTTTGCTGTACATGCTGGTACTAATTGCCTTTCATGAAGTGAGACTGTGGATTTTTGCTGGGGTTGTAATGCGGTTAATGCTGATGTGTGGTACCATTTCTTGTTGGGTACAATATGGTGTGCACATTCTTCCTTTAGCAGATGGTTATTGGTTCCCAGGCTCTGTGTCATTAAAATAGCTTACATACTCCAGTATAGCAATTGTATGCTTACATACTCCAGTGCTAGAACAGTAATGTCAATACACGTGATAATTAATAAGGGGGGGGAGGGGGGGTATTGCCACTGCTCCCGCCGACCAGCTGATGTTAATGTAAAAAAAAAGAAAAGTAATAAGGGGGGGAGGGGGGGTTGGGTGCCGCTGCTCCCGCCGGCCAGCAGTTAATAATAAATAATAAATAAATAATAATAAAAAAAAAGCGGGGGGGTGCCGCTGCTGCTGCCGCCGACCACCGAACCACCTTATGTTAAGAAAGATAATAGGCGGGGGTGGATCCGCTGTTGCCGCCTGTCAAGGGAGAGCTCACACCTCACACTATTCTATGGGTGGTCGGCGTCAGCAGCGGGCCCTCCCCCCCACCCCGCTTATTAATTTATTTTTGACATTGGGTGGTCAGCGGCAGCAGCGGATCCCCCCCCCCGCCTATTATCTTTCTTAACATAAGGTGGTCGGCGGCAGCAGCAGATCACAACCCCCCGCTTATCAATGTCCTTCAGTCTCATTTCAAATGCTAGGAGGTGCCTCAGGTGCAGGCCTCAATATAAAATAAAATAAAAAAGCGCTGTGACAGCATGTGGTGGCTATTTCTGAGTATTTCAGTATTTCAGTGTTCATAGAGATGAGTCAAAGTCAACTGGTTTGTGGTCAGCGGCAGCAGCGGCACCCCTATCCCTCCCCCCCCCCCCCCCCGGTCATCAATGTCCCTTAGTCTCAGTTAATAGTTGAAATGCTGGGAGGTATGAGATAGCAGTGCAAGGCGCTGTGACAGCATGTGGTGGTTATTTCTGAGTATTTCACTGTTCACTTGTGTTTTCATAGAGATGAGTCAAAGTAAACTGATTCACCAGGTTTGTGGTCGGCGGTTTGTGGTCGGCGGCATACCATTTCAGCCATACTAACTGTATGGCTGAAATCGCATTGCACGGACAAATCACATGCGATGTACGTGCGATGCGTTTTTAGCCATATAGTTAGTTCGTTTTTGCACCACGCAGCAGTTTGAACAGGCCCTGAGCCTAGGTTTCCACAAATCTGATGGCTAGCAATGTTAACTGTGAAGTTGGCCCATCAGAATGCAGTTCACATGCACAAAAACCCGCTTTTCATTTAGGCTCTGTTTCCACTTGTGCAACTTGTCCTGCGACTTGGGACTGCAAAATTGCATGACAAGTCGTACCCGATGATTTCCAATGAGAACCGTTCATATCTGTGAAACGTCAAGTCACAGCGACTTCAAAGTAGTCCCTGTACTACTTTTGTCCCACTTTGATGTGACTTGAGGTCCATAGAACTTCAGAATACATAGGCATTGCTTCAAGTCACTGCAAAATCGAGGCATAAAATTGTGACAGAATCTTACGACTTTCAGGCTTTTCAGGCTAACGCAGCCTGAAAGTTGCACGATTCTGCCGCAATTTTGATGAGACTTAAAGCAATTCCTGTGTATTCTGGAGGTCTATGAACCTCAAGTTGCATCAAAGTGGGACCAAAGTAGTGCAGGGGCTACTTTGAAGTCGCTGTGACTTGAAGTCGCACAGATATGAACGGTTCTCATTGGAAATCATCGGGTACGACTTGTCATGCAACGTTGAAGTCCCAAGTCGCAGGACAAGTTGCACAAGTGGAAATGGTTCCTAAATGAAAAGCGGGTTTTTGTGTATGTGAACTGCATTCTGATGGGCAAACTTCACAGTTAACATTGCTAGCCATCAGATTTGTCCGTAGTCTTTACAGCACATGCACAGGAATAATGATCAGATTTTACTACCGCCCATGGTAGTAAAATCCAATCGTTAAGGCTCCTTTCACACTTGTGCGACTTGAAGGTCACGTGATTTTGCCATGATTTTTGCCGCGACTTGAAGCAATGTCTGTGTAATCTTGAGGTCTCTGCCTCAAGTTGCATCAAAGTTGGACAAAAGTAGTACATGGACTACTTTGAAGTCGCACAGATATGAATTGAACTCGTTGGAAATCATGGGGTATGACTTGTCATGCGACTTTGCAGTCCCAAGTCGCAGGACAAGTCGCACAAGTGTGAAAGGGCCTCAGATTGTCTGTAGCACCTTATCACTGCTGCTACCTGATCATTGCTTTAGTGCAGGGGTCTCCAAACTGCGGCCCGAGGGCCAGATGTGGCCCTTTGGTAGCCTTTATCCGGCCCTTGGGGCACTATTCCTCCTATTCACACCAACAATGGGGCATTTTTTCTTCTATGGATACTAATGATGGGATACTATTCCTCCTACTAATAGGGGCACCACTCCTATTGACCACCAACCCTGAGGCCATATTTATTCTCACTGATGATGGGCCCATGACATTTTCTGCCTCTGTTGGCCACAATCCGGCCCCCCTAAAGTCTGAAGAAAAATAAACTGGCCCTTTGTTTGAAAAGTTTGGAGACCCCTGCTTTAGTGTATTGTTTTACTGGTTGTGTCTCACGATTCTTTCAGTGTACTGTGTTCTAACAACTTGTATGATTCTTTGACTCAGTAACTCGTATGATTCTTATGATTCGTATGGTCTGCATGTCACAGCTCTATCGATGCACATGGAACAGCAGCACACATTGCACTGAAAGAACCTGGGCATCACACGTGTATTCAATTTAGATTTTTGGACACAGTTTCTAGGACATTAAAAATAATATATATTTACACTGTATACATTTTTTATATATATAATCACTAGTGACCTCAGACACTACCTGCATACTGCATGTTTCCCCAAGTGCTTGCATGGGTTCCTTCTTACTCTCTAAAGACCTGTTGATAGACCAATTGGCTCGTCATGGCTTCGTTGTCAGCACTCTTTCCTTGCAGCACCGGGTCCAAATCCCAGTTTGCATGCTCTCCCTGTGCTTGTGTTTCCTCCCACACTCCAAACACACACTGATAGGTCCATCGGCTCCTACCTAAATCACACATGTGCAGATTACTGAACACAGTTTCTATGATATGTATATGGACAAGTGGAATACAGGGGACGGAGTGGGTGGATTCTATAAGGGGTGTGGCTTATGAGAAGTGGGAGGGGGCAAACATGGAGGGGCGGGGTCTTGCGCCCCCCCATCCTAAAACTTCACCAGCCGCCACTGCAGGCAGTAGTATTACCCCTTACATAAAATGGCCAAACAGATAAATGAGAAATGAGGAACAGATGTCTCTTCCACTCCCCCCCTTCTTCAACTCCCTCCTTCCGGCCCAACCCATCGTGTAAAGCAATATGCTGCTGAATTCTTCTGGAAAAAAGACACATGTAAGAAACAGACGTCACAAGAGAAGCACCATATAAGGAATCAGCCAATCATATGTACACATTTGTGATGACGATTACTTATGTCACTTTGTCTATATAAGCTTCAACTGAATAAAGGAACTTCCTGTTGAGCCACAGATGAGGAAGAACCAATACTGACATGTCTGTTCTCAGTGTGCAATTCTTCAAGCAGGCCTGCATGTATATTCACACCATAAATTTGGATCAGCGGCAGAATAGCGAATAGTATACTGGTATTGGACCAGAGGCAATCTATTACAATACGTCGGCAGAATGGTTCGTACAGGCACAATCACGTACCTGTACATGGCCCTTTAACTGCCTGCCGTGTGGTCGCGGGTCCCGCGGACTCGATCGCCGCGATCTTCTCATAGAGGGATGGAGTGGGGAGATGTTAGTGTAAACACAACATCTCTCCGCTCGCCTATTGACACTGTCACCGATCTCCGCTCTGTGTAATCAGAGCGGAGATCGGTGATGTGTCACTCGTAGCCACACCCCCCTCAGTTAGAATCACGCCCTTAGGCACACTTAACCCCTTCAGCGCCCCTAGTGGTTAACCCCTTCACTGCTAGTGTCATTTTTACAGTAACCAGTGCATTTTTATTGCACTGATCGCTGTAAAAATGGCAATGGTCCCAAAAATATGTCAAAAGTGTCCGATGTGTCCGCCATAATGTCGCAGTCACAAAAAAAAAAAAATCGCTGATTGCCGCCATTTCTAGTATAAACATTTTTTTTTTATAAAAATGCCATAAAACTACCCCCTATCTTGTAAATGCTATAACTTTTGCACAAACCAATCAATAAACGCCGATTTTTTTTTACCAAAAATATGTAGAAGAATACGTATCGGCCTAAACTGAGGAAAAAATATGTTTTTTACAATTTTGTTTGGGAGCCATGTCGCACGACCGTGCAATTGTCAGTTAAAGTGACGCAATGCCTTATCGCAAAAAGGGGCCTGGTCTTTATGCTGCGTATTGGTCCGGGGCTTAAGTGGTTAAACAATTATTTTTTTCCAAATTACATTAAATTTTTCGTTTTTTTATTGCATTTTAGTGTAAAACATGAGATCTGAGGTTTTTTTTTACCCCAGATCTCATATTTAATTGGTCCTGTCATGCTCTTTTTCTATTACAAGGGATGTTTACATTCCTTGTAATAGGAATAAAAGTGAAGGATTTTTTTTTTTAAAAGAACAGTGTAAAAATTCCAAATAAAAAGGTAAAATAAATAGGAAAAAAAAAAGCTCACGTGCAGAAGCGAGCACATACGTGAGTAGCGCCCGCATATGAAAACGATGTTCAAACCACACATGTGAGGTATCGCCGCGATCGTTAGAGCGAGAGCAATAATTCTAGCCCTAGACCTCCGAATTTTTTAAATGTCGCCTACGGAGATTTTTAAGGGTAAAAGTTTGACGCCATTCCACGAGCAGGCGCAATTTTGAAGCGTGACATGTTGGGTATCAATTTACTCAGCGTAACATTATTTTTCACAGTATAAAAAAAATGGGTTAATTTTACTGTTGTCTTATTTTTCAATTCAAAAAAGTGAATTTTTCCCAAAAAAGTGCGCTTGTAAGACCACTGCGCAAATACGGTGTGACAAAAAGTATTTCAACAACAATTTTATTCTCTAGGGTGTTAGAAAAAAATATATATGTTTGGGGGTTCTAAGTAATTTTCTAGCAAAAAAAATGTTTTTAACTTGTAAACACCAAATCTCAGAAAGAGGCTTGATCCTTAAGTGGTTAAATAAGGGGACCGCCAGATCCCGGTTATCCCCATGTGATTGAGTATGAGGTACATAGTACCCCTACTCATTAACCAAAAAATTGTCAAAAGTAAAAAATAACACAGATTCACAAATTCCAAAACACCAAGTCCCTTTGTAGATTTGTAGAATATACCTGTATAAAGTTCGTTTAACCATCCCTCCATTCCGGCTTCAACTATATCATAAATATTACTCTTGTTGCATATTGCCTATTTGAAAATTAGGGGATTATGGAACACCACAAGCATGTAGGACATTGCTTGCTTTTAAACAAAGTTCTGTTTTGATCCTGATATGGCTCATTTTGAAAACTCCTTTGGAAAAGGCATCTGCTTTTTAATTTATAAACTGGATGTGTGATGCCATACCCATCAAGGTATGCCCCACTTTGGAAGCTGCTCTGGAAAGGTGTCACTTGCCTTCTAAAGATTAGTTGGACAGAATTATCATGGCTTATTTCAAAAGTTCCACAACCCATAAAACAAAACTGGCTACCTCCATGGAGTGCTTTTCTCCCCTATAATTTCATAGTTATCATCATTCACACTTGTCTAAGCACATTTCAAAGGCAGGTAGAGTGCAGAATGAGGGACTTTGAAGGAAAGCCTATACCAGCTTTATGTCACAATTTTGTGGCATGCAGGTGCAGTGGATTTTAAATAACATGCTAATTTACAGTACAGTATATGAATTGCAGTGCTAAGAGAAGGCAAGATGTGAACTTTTGTACATGAGTGTTTTATACAGTACATAGTTCAGATAAGCATTACACGGAAATGGCAAATCATGCCTTTGTTTAATCGTTTATACCTTCCAAACGGGCATTCTTATTTTTCTTTTCTGCAGCAAGCTGTAACCAGGGTAAAGAAAAAAAAAAAACAGAAGCAAAGCCATTGTTTTTAAAATTAAGCATATGAAATTCCAACATGAAATTACCTCCTTGAATTCCTGCCTGCCTGGGGTCCAATAAGAAAAAAAGAGGCTGCAACACCGCTCCAGGTGATACAATAGCTGTACTAAAGATCTTGTGCTGGTCCAGTCCATGAACTGAAAGGTTTTCAAAGTATGTGCAAAAGAGGTGACCACACTCCAATCTTCAGAAGTATGAATGCTTTAATCGTAAAAATCCACCTATTACATTAATAGCCCACGATACAACAGGACTATAGTAGCAAGGTTAACATGTTTCACAAACCAAATCGCTTTATCATAAACTCATATATCTCAAAACACATTTTTTTGTTGTGCACATCTCTAGTGAGCACAGGACCTGTTGTATCGTGGTCTATTGATGTAATGCATGGATTTTTACAATTAAAGCATTCATACTTCTGAAGATTGGAGTGTGGTCACCTCTTTTGCACATATTTTGACTGCCTGAGGTCCAAGCCTCAGTTGGGAGGGGAGTAACACTTTTTTTCTAACATTTAATCTATAACATGTCAGAAGCACTGCTTATGAATGCAATTGTACCTCTAATTTACTGCTTGGTAGAGAGAGTTGAACAGTTCAATCATTGAAATGCTTAAATAGTGCTTTCATTGTGTAAAAGGAATTGGAATGCTGCTGCAGATATGACTCCATGCCCCCATACACGCTGGATGTTTGGCCCTGATGCATGGGGCTCTGGAGTTTAGCTGCAGGTGCAGAGCACTGCCCTGCTGACAGCCTATCAAACTTTATGAGGGCTGCACTGGACAGTGCACCTAGCTGTAGTAACATTTATAGCCATATGCACCCAGGGACAAATGCCCAGAACTCAGACTTCTCAGAGTGTGACAGGCCGCCAGTGGTGGGGATGGACAGTGTACCTGTACTCTTCTTTTGTAGCTAAACACTAGTGCCCTATGCACCAGGGCTAAATGCCCAGTGTGCATGGGGCCTTACCATTCAAGATCTTGAGGATCCACCGCTGGGCATTGTTAATCAAATTGTGTAAGTGAACCATAAAGACCAAAGTATGGGAGCTGACATTACTTAATTGTTTCCAAGTATGTAGGATCCAACATTATCATTATAATTCTGCCTTTGCTTCCTAGCAACTCAGTCATTTGTAATAAATATACATAATGGGAGGCAGTGGCGGCTGGTGCTCAAAATTTTTGTGCGGGCGCAAACGAACTGAAAAATTCTGAAAAATACTGAAACAAAAACATCAATTGCAGCCTCACTGTGCCATCAATTGCAGCCACTGTGTCCATCATATGCAGCCAACTGTGCCCATCATATGCAGACTCTGTACCCAGCAAATGCAGCCACTGTGCCCATAATATGCAACCCAATGTGCCCATCATATGCAGCCAACTGTACCCATCATATGCAGACTCTGTGCCCAGCAAATGCAGCCACTCTGCCCATAATATGCAGCCCACTGTGCCTATAATATGCAGCCACCTGTGCCCATCATATGGAGCCAACTGTGCCCATCATATGCAGCCACCTGCGCTTATCATATGCAGCCATCTGTGCCCACCATATGCAGCCACCTGTGCCCATCATATGCAGCCACCTGTGCCCATCATATACAGCCACTTGTGCCCATCATATACAGCCACTTGTGCCCATCATATGCAGCCACTGTGCCCATCATATGCAGCCACCTGCGCCCATCATATGCAGCCACTTGTGCCCATCATATGCAGCCACTTGTGCCCATCATATGCAGCCACTGTGCCCATCATATGCAACCACTGTGCCCATCATATGCAACCACTGTGCCCATCATATGCAGCCACCTCTGCCAATAATATGCAGCCACCTATGCCCATCATATGCAGCTCTCTGTGCCCATCATATGCAGCCGCCATTTTACATAGTAAAATGTAATATGGCTTTATTGGTGTATATTAGTTAACAAAATGATGTATTTGTGAACATAAATTGTATGTCTTCTATTTCACATACTGATAGCCAGAGGAACTGCTGATGAAGCCATTGCCTTACAGCTGCCCCGTGGGAAGGCTATGTCAACAGTGCCTTCCAAGGTCCCATTTGCAAACTGCAGGATTCTGCAAGATCTCAGGGGAAAAGGCATTTTTACCAACCCCCACCAGATCTCGAGATGTGGCACAGATGTCACACTCACCAGTGGGCTTGCACAGAGAATAAGGAAGAAGAAGCCAGTCACCAATAACTTTTTTTTTAACCCTGGTCGTTTAAAGGCTGGACTTGTGAGACTGGGAAAAACAAGAACGAAAAGACAAGTAACTTTATTGATTTTCCTACAGAGGTTTCATTAATGTTGTCAAGTTTATTAGAGGAAAGAGAGGAAGAGGTCCATTTTAATTTGGACTAGGGACATTGCTGTCATTGTTAAGAGACTGATAGATGGGGGTTCACAATGAGTGACTCCTAAATATCTCAGGTGAATTGGTATCACTGGATACTCTTCTAATGCACTACCGCTATGTGATTAAAAAGATATATATTTTAAAAGAGAAAGAAAATAGGCCTATTAATATAGGTCCAGAACTGTAACACTTTCCTGTAAAGTTTTACATTTAGTAGTTTATGTATGTCAAGACAAAGGCAGCTAAAGCTGTATTACATGCACCCAAGATTACAAACAACACTCTATAGAGTCTTCTCACAGTAAACCTTTAGTCTTCAATGTGGCCAAGCCTCAGCACTGGCAGGAGGGCATGCACATCTCTAAAGAAGAATGCTTATTAGAGTGGGAGGTATTGAAACCATTATAATGTGGGCACTGCTGCTTGGTTTAAATTACCATAGCAACTGAAGGGCTCTGCCAAACAGCCTGCTTTCTGTTGAAAGTCAGTGCGATATCAGCAACACAGTCAGGCAGAGATGGAGAGCCACAGGTTCACTTAAAAGACAAGGTACTCAACTTTTCATAGCATGTTGTAATTCACAATTTTGTGTTAAAGACAGGTAATCCATAATTGCTATTTTTATCATAATCTCTCAAAATGCTTACAGTTAATGTAAATGTTTTTGTATGCGCTTCTAAAATGGTCATCTAATGGCTTCTGTATGACAGTCTTAACAGGTCCCAAAATGAAAATACAAAAAAGAAATCCTTTCACTATGAACACTCCATGATATAGCTCACCAAGTGTACAAGCAGAAAAAAAATGCTACATAAAGAATATATACATTACCTAGGAGCAGCTACCACTAAAAGGTGCAGTCATTACACACTCAAAATAATAAAGATATAAAAAAACAAATATAGTGAAGTGCTCCCCAAATATCACAACCAATGTGTAACAACACACCACGTACATCAATATATATATATATATATATATATATATATATATATATATATCGTGTGGGAGATTAGCTCGTGGGGATCACCTTTTCACAGAATGAAGGTCAGCGTACAGGCAGTTTCTTTAAAACCTGGCGTATTGCCAGCTTTATTTACAACTGGTTTGCAATAGTCATACAAAAATAAACAAAACAGTAAAACAAATCCTTGCCGTCCGGCGCTAAACTATACAGTAACCGCTTTCTATACGGTGAGGGGCTGGTCCCCGTCACCCACAAAACACAAGGTGAAGTAAAGCAAACCTTTTCTTTCAGCCCAAAATAACCAGCGCTCCTCTTACTCAGATTCCCTTCTGAGTCTCAGGCCAGAGCCTTGCTGTGCTCTCTTCCTGGATCTTTAAAGCCCAGCTGCCTATGGATTCCAGTGAACCTAAATAACCGGACCGGAACCCAGCCAACTACAGAGGCTGGAAAAACCTGGCCCGGATTCTGGTTCAGTCCCTTACAATGGACCGAATGCAAGGTGAAACATAACGATTGTCATATATCTCACCTCGCATACCGTCACAATATATATAATGTGTGTGTGTGTTCACCCCTGGTATGCCACACACCCGCAGACCCCGATTTGTTAATGGGATCTACTGGTTTTGTTACTTTGGGTCTGCAGCAAAATACCTCCCACGAGTGGATCCTTTAGCTCCGTTGTCTAGGCACACCGACGACTCCTTGGAATAAGGCCAATGTCCACACTTGAGTAAAACCTAATCAAGGCTTTATTCTTTTTCTGCACTTTGAGTTAAACTTGAAGAAGCAAGAGTAGAAGAGTTGAAAGATGTGGGGAAAGGTTCAGGCACGCAACACTTAAGTCCAATATCTACACTTGTCGCCACTCAAGCCTGAGTGGGTATTGCTCACCCGGATAGTCCCTATGAGAGCAGTCCTAGCAGCCAGGATGGAGCACGGACGTCAGAGATGATGGATTCCACTTTAGGTAGGCCTCCAGACCTCTCCCCGAGACAGCAGTACCATCGCTATCTCCGCCGGGACTGTTCTTCCCCTGGAACTCCTTTCCTAAAGATGGGCCGCCTTCAACCGGGCAGCCTGGGATCCTTCTCTGAAGCGTAGGCCCTAGTCAGCGGAGCTGGGCCTACAATGCAGCAACAGGGCCTTGGTCTGAAGGTGCCCAAGGCCTAAGCACTCCAGCACACCTCGTGCCATGCGGGCCACTAGGCATACTCACTGAACCAGAGGTCCCCCCTGCAAGCCCTGGGGTCCCCCTGGAATCGCCTCACGCCAAAAGGCGTCTGCCCCTTCTGTACCATCTCCCAGCATGCCCAGTGGGAGAGGACACTCAAGGTGCTGTAATACACCCGTAATCAAGCCCGTGCCGGCGGTGACAGCGCCACCTGCAGGCAAAGGAGTATAAACACTGCCGGGCAGTATCACACCCCGAGTAGAACAACAACTTGAACACAATTGGTCTGAGTCTAATTACTGGCTCAGACTGCCCTTAAATTTCACATAGCGCCCCCAAAAATTGGGGGGGGGGGCGCTACACATATATATATATATACATACATATATATACATACATACACACACACACACACACACATATACACTGTGTATATATCTCTCTTCATGAAAAAATCCAAAAAAAAGTTCCAACTAATTATGTTCACAGCAAATAGTGCACAATTTTCACAGAGATCCTTTACTCCAGCAGTCCCCAAACTTTTTGGCACCAGGGAATGTCTTTACAGCACAGTCCCCACTTTATATCGGTGTTCTCAGTTTCCCTTAACATCACTGCCCCCCTTTACATTACAGTCCCTTTTACAGTACAGTCCACTTTACAATAATGTAATGAGGACTGTTCTGTAAAGGGGCACTGTGATGTAAAGGAGACTGCAGTGTAAAGGGAAGCTGTGATGTAAAGGGGACTGCACTGTAAAGGGGGCACCATGATATAAAGGGGACTGCACTGTAAAGGGGCACTGTAATGATTATGATGTGGTATTTTAGTAGTGAAAACTTGCAATATTTTATTGCCAGCACCCTCTGGCATCCTTAACAACCAGCAGAGAATAGTTAATGGTTAAGGAGCCGGCACCCGTCTTGTCCTTATCAACCATGACACATCTGCCGTCAGCAGGATTCCCTACAAACCTGGCATTAAGATGTTTTTATAAAAATAAAAAAAAACACAGCAGTTGACACCAGTTGACACCACAAAAATGGACTTTTGGGATGTGTTCCGGATGAGTTTTTGCTTACAGTTCACACCACACGCAGTTCTGGTGCAGAAAAAATGCAGCATGTTCTACTTTTTTTTTTTACATCGAAAACTGACTAGAACTTACTGCACCGGTGTGAACTAGGTCATTGGAATATAAGGAAAACTCTGTGCATGCAATTTTCATGCAGAAAAAAATGCACTGGAATGCATCTGTTGTAAACTAGCACTTAATCCATAATAGGCCCTTCAAGTCTATTAATGATTCTAGAGGGGAACCTCACTTCAAAAGATTTTTTTTTTTTTTACATGAAGTCCTGCCAAAATGCATAACAAACCCTTATCTGAGCATGCAGCCCAGCTGGAAAAGAAAGGGGGAAGGGCAAGCAAGCTTTGTGGTAGGAATCTACCTAAAGTACCTTGTCCCCATGTTGATGAGATCAAGGGCCTCTTCCACACAACCCTGACCAGGTGGTTGTGGGGGGTGACTTATCTCTTTAACAAGGGAGCCCCCAGATCCCAGCCCCCCCCCCCCCCTTGTGAATGAGTTGGAAATGGCCAAAAAGTAAATAAAAAAACTGTTTGACAAGTCCTTTATTGCAAAAAACAAAATAAATGTCCCCCAAAGTAAACACAGTGTAATACACAATAAATGCCAAGATTGAGTTCATTTGTGTTATTTGCAATATAATAACAAGCTGTCAAAAGTGCCTGTTATCACATAGAGGGATTTTGCAATATAAAGCAAACATGTCTGGCCTGAAATACAGGAGCTACCATTGTTGATTTGCTTTTGAAGATGCGTGCCCGGGTGACAATCATCCTTACATACTTTCTTCATTGCTTGGTGGATTGCTGATCTGAAACATGTGCATATTATTCGTATCCTCTCAACTGCTATGCACATTCTTGTTTCAGGTCAGCAAATTACCATTAGTTAAGGAAGGATAAAGAAAAATGCCCTGAAGCTTACACCTTACACCTAAGCAGGTTAGCAGTGGTAGATCCCACATTTTTAACCAGCCTAGCTTCTTATGCTAGTTGTCTGGTTGCAGTGCTGATATTTTAGCTGTAAGTGGTTGTAACCTCTACATATTAGTGATATTACCCACTGAGGTGACTAGTCTCGTGATACAAAAAGATGAAACAAGTCCTCCTACATATGCTTTATCTGTTTATCTACAACCCTCTCTTATCCTTGGTGTCCTAAGGCTATTTCTCAGCTCTGGCAGGCGGGGGGTGGGGGAGATCTGATGTCACACACTGTACAGCAGAGAGCTGAGTGTATTTGAGATCTGAGTGGTGGGAATGGACACACTCCCATCTATACAGTCTCATAGGGAAACATACAAAGCTGAGGCTTTCAATCACCTTCTGTGTGATTGAGCCATCCCCCAAGATATTGTGGTGTTGGTATAACCTGTTAAAATTGACTAATGCAGATAGCAGAGGGAAGAGAGAGGAGACAGAAATCACACTTGGTGCTTTGGATTGAGGTCAGTACACACTATAGAGGGATATGCTCGGTTCATTATTCATGTTAGAGGTTTACAACCACTTTAAATACTTCAAGCGACGGATGCAGATAAGGATTTTTGACTTTTCCCTGACTATCTAGTCTGCAAAGTCTTTTCAGGTCATGTTGGAACCTGCAGTTTTCTGTTATTAATTTTATCTAAGAGTTAAAAAAAATTGATTCAATGTTAGCAATGCTTGGAATTATGGTGGCTCCTGGCTAGGGATGAGCTCGGTGTTCAAGTCGAACATAGGTTCGACTCGAACATCGGCTGTTCGCGCGTTTGGCGAACAACGAACGATTTGGGCCATTCGCGCCAAATTCGAGTGACGCGAACGGCCCACAATACACTGCGCCATCGCAGTGTAATCCCGGCGCTGTGATTGGCCAAGCATGCACTGTGACCCTGCATGCTTGGCCAATCACAGCGCCGGCAGCGAGGAGAGCAATGATTGGCCACAGGCAGGATGCCTGTGGCCAATTATAGCTGAGGGGGTTTAGTACACGCCCCACACTATAAAAGGCCGCCAGCGCGGCGGCCTCGTGTAGTGTGTTCCGGAGCAGGGAAAGTGAAGGATAGGCAGGGACAGTGTCAAATCTTGTCAAATCTATTCTTTGCTAAACCTTGTGTGTAGGGACAGAGAAGGATAGGCAGGGAGAGTGTCAGTGTCATAATCTTTGCTAAACCTTGTGTGTAGGGAGAGAGAAGGATAGGCAGGGAGAGTGTCAGTGTCATATACTTTGATAAACCTTGTGTGCAGGGAGAGAGAAGGATAGGCAGGGGACAGTGTCAGTGTCATATTCTTTGCTAAACCTTGTGTGCAGGGAGAGAGAAGGATAGGCAGGGAGAGTGCCAGTGTCATATACTTTGATAAACCTTGTGTGCAGGGAGAGAGAAGGATAGGCAGGGGACAGTGTCAGTGTCATTGTTGCTAAGCCTCCTGCACATTATACACCTGAAGTTAGCCCGTATTGCTGCTTTTTCCTGGTGTGTTACACCAACAGGATTTTGCAGCACTTACCACGGGCGGAGTGTGCCTCCTGACCATATTACACCTTAACTTAGCCTGTATTGCTGCTTTTTCCTGGTGTGTTACACCAACAGGATTTTGCGGCACTTACAGCAGGCGGAGTGTGCCTCCTGACCACATTACACCTGAACTTAGCCTGTATTGCTGCTTTTTCCTGGTGTGTTACACCAACAGGATTTTGCGGCACTTACAGCGGGCGGAGCGTACCTCCTGACCATATTACACCTGAACTTAGCCTGTATTGCTGCTTTTTCCTGGTGTGTTACACCAACAGGATTTTGCGGCACTTACAGCAGGCGGAGTGTGCCTCCTGACCATATTACACCTGAACTTAGCCTGTATTGCTGCTTTTTCCTGGTGTGTTACACCAACAGGATTTTGCGGCACTTACAGCGGGCGGAGTGTGCCTTCTGACCATATTACACCTTAATTTAGCCTGTATTGCTGCTTTTTCCTGGTGTGTTACACCAACAGGATTTTGCAGCACTTACAGCGGGCGGAGTGTGCCTTCTGACCATATTACACCTGAACTTAGCCTGTATTGCTGCTTTTCCCATTTCCCTGCAGGCCATTAGAATGTCTGGAAGGCAAACAAGGAGAGGCAGACAGTCAGGAGCCAATAAAAGAGGGCAAGCAGGCTCTGTGTCTAGAGACAACAGTGCTGGTCGTGGACGCGGTGCATCGCCATCAGCACGTGGCCATGGGACACGCTTGTCCTTCTTTTCGGCAGCTGGACGTGTTGAGCCGCATCATGCCGAAGACTTGGTAGAGTGGATGACCAAGCCCTCCTCATCCTCCTCATCCTCTCTCACCCAGGCTCAGGGTACTGGCAAAGCAGCTGCCAAAGCGTCCTCTTCCCTGGTATCAATGTCATCATCAGTCACTCCTTCCCTAGACCAACCATGTCCTCCTGAGGAGTCCCCCGAACTGTTTGAGCACAGTGTTGGGTACATGCTCCAGGAGGATGCCCAGCGTTTCGAAGGGTCTGTCGGGGCACCCCCAGAACTAGGGGTTTCCAATAACATGTTGACTGCTGAAACAAAAGTTATTTTTAAAAGATGTATTTAATAATCAGGCAAGCAGCTACCCACAAGCCTGGAGAGCAACACAGTACATGGTGATACATTCAAAATAATTGCTCTGATTAGACTGATTTGTCCCAGTCCTTTTATACAAGACAAAGGGGGAGGCACATTACTTCTTTCAAATACAAGGCAATTTGTTGATGTTTACATGAAGAACAAATGGATATTTAGCATCTATGTGTTTCTTCCAGCCACCTCTGGGAAATGTCACACAGGACCTTATTCCTAGCTGGGGGTGTAAATGTAACTTTGACTACAAAGAGAAGGTGTCCCTTTGTTATATCCTGTGACTCAGAGATTGCTTGATCAATCTCTGAACACAGAAACATCATCATATTACATAATATGACTTTTAACAGATTATACAACCAACTCTAAACACATACGCATACATACATGTATATATGTATACACACATACATATTCATATATATATATATACCCATATATACATATATACATACACATACATCAGATCAGAAACACATGCTTTGATAATCATGAATAAATGTTTGATAAGTAAATGGCTATTCCATTTACCCGATCAGGTCTGATGATGATACCCAGCTAGAGGAAGGCAGTAGCGTGAGAGCAGAGAGAGGGGATGCTCAAGAAGGACACCAATCTGGCAGTCATGTTCCAGCAGCTGCAGCATACTGCCAGATTGGCTCCAGTGATGAGGAGGGAGGGGATGATGAGGTCACTGACTCCACGTGGGTGCCTAATAGGAGAGAGGAGGAGGAGGAGGATGAGGAGGAGGCACATCTCCAACGAGGCAGGATGCCCTCGGGGGGCCAGCGTAAGGGCAGCACACCGACGGAATCACACCGCAGAGCTCCGCCTGTGCAGGGCGCTGCCTCTGCCCGTTATTCAAAAAGTTCTTTGGTGTGAGCCTTTTTTGAGTCGAGTGCATCAGATCAAGCGTATATTGCGTGGCCAAAACATCACCCGCTTGGGCACCACATGCTTGACCAGACATATGTTGACCTGCCATGCAGCTCGTTGGCAAGCCTACCTTAAAGACCCACACCAAAGAACAAAGCTGACCTCTTCTTGCACCGCATCAGCTGGGATCTCCAACCCCACTATACCTTCAGTCCTCTCTGAAACCTGCTCTGAGAGGAATGAAGGTGTAGAATTAGGTGTGTCACAGCCAAGTACTTGCGGGCACTCTGCTAGCAGTACACCGACGTCCGATTCTAGCAGGCAAATTTCCCTGCCCCAGCTGCTGGACCGTCGAAAGAAGTTCACTCCCAGCCATCCACATGCCCAGCGGTTGAATGCTAGCTTGGCTAAATTGCTAGCGCTTCAACTGCTGCCTTTTCAGTTGGTAGACTCGGCCCCCTTCCGTGAGTTTGTGCAATGTGCGGTTCCTCAGTGGCAGGTTCCCAAACGCCACTTTTTCTCACGGAAGGCGATTACGGCTCTCTACCTGCATGTGGAAGGCAATGTCTTGGCCTCGCTGGACAGGGCGGTCAGCGGTAAGGTGCATATTACCGCTGACTCATGGTCCAGCAGGCATGGACAGGGACATTACCTTTCTTTCACGGCCCATTAGGTCACTCTTTTGGCAGCTGGGAAGGATGCAGGACAAGGTGCAGTAGTGTTGGAGGTTGTTCCACTGCCACGCCTCCAAAATGCTACTACTGGTTGTGACACACCTCTGTCCTCCACCCCCTCCTCTTCTTCTTCCTCCGTGGCCTCTTCCTGTGCTTTGTCCTCGGAACCAGCGGTGCTCCGTAGGCGTTCAAGGGGCTACGCAAGTACGCAGGCAAAAAGATGCCATGCTGTGCTTGCGCTGGTGTGTTTGGGGGACAGGAGCCACACTGGGGCAGAGGTTCTGTCTGCTCTGCAGGGGCAGGCCGAGAGGTGGTTGACGCCATGCCAGCTTAAGCCAGGAATGGTAGTTTGCGACAATGGCACCAACCTCCTCTCCGCTCTCCGACAGGGACAACTGACCCATGTGCCCTGTGTGGCTCACGTCCTTAACCTGGTGGTGCAGCGGTTCTTGGGCAGGTACCCGGGCTTACAGGATGTCCTGAGGCAGGCCAGGAAAGTCTGTGTGCATTTCCACAGATCTTCTAATGCCAGTGCTCGCCTGGCTGAGCTGCGAAAGGAGTTGAACCTGCCCAAGAACCGCCTTATATGTGACATGCCCACCAGGTGGAACTCAACGTTGGCCATGCTGCAGCGGCTGCACACGCAGCAGAGGGCCATCAATGAGTACCTGTGAGACTACGGCACCAGGACAGGGTCAGGGGAGCTCGGGTTTTTTTCACCACGCCAGTGGGGCATGATCAGGGATGCATGCACTGTCCTGGCACCATTTGAGGAGGCCACGAGGATGGTGAGCAGTGTCAGTGCATGCATCAGTGACACTGTACCTCTTGTCCACCTGTTGGAACATACGCTGCGTAGAATAATGGACAGGGCACTTGAGGCAGAACAGAGGCAGGAAGAGGAGGACTTCCTTGCCTCTCAAGGCCCCCTTTACCCAGACAGTGTTCCTTCTGTCCCACCCATCGCACAGGAAGAAGAGGAGGAGGAGGAGGATTGTGTCAGCATGGAGGTGGAGCCTGGCACTCAGCATCATCAGCAGCAGTCTTTTAGGGATAATTTACAGTTCCAAGAAACCAGTGGACTTGTACGTGGCTGGGAGGAGGTGGCTGTGGATCATGTTGTCCTTAGTGACCCAGAGGACTCCGGACCGAATGCCTCAGCTAACCTACGCTGCATGGCCTCCCTGATCCTGCAAAGTCTGCGGAAGGATCCTCGTATTCTTCGGATTAAGGAGAGGGACCATTACTGGCTGGCCACTCTCCTTGATCCACGGTACAAGGGTAAGGTTGCGGACCTTATCTTATCATCGCAGAGGGAGCAGAGGATGAGACAACTCCGGGAGGCCTTGCAGAAAGGTCTGTGCAACGCGTTCCCAGAGACTGGGAGGTTACAAACTCCTGGTCCTGGACAACGAGTTGCTGAGGCTTCGGTCAGTCAAAGAAGGAGCGGTGGGGAAGGTGGCCGTCTGACCGATGCGTTCAGACAATTCTTTAGTCCGCAGCCCCAAGGTATGATCGGTTCCAGCAACCATCGCCAGCGTCTGATATACATGGTGCAGGAAAACCTAGGGGCAAGGTCAGACTTGGACACCTTCCCCACCGAAAATCCTCTGGCTTACTGGGTCTTGAGGATGGATCACTGGCCAGAGCTTGCACAGTATGCAATTGAGCTACTGGCCTGTCCTGCATCCAGCGTTCTTTCAGAACGCACATTCAGTGCTGCTGGAGGATTTGTCACGGATCACAGGGTGCGCCTGTCCACTGACTCTGTTGATCAACTGACCTTCATAAAGATGAACCAGTCTTGGATCACCACCAGCTACCAAACACCTGAAGCTGATATAACAGACTAATTTGTTTTCAAATGTCACATCCCTTCAAGACTGATGCTGATGCTGAGAGACTGTCCTGTTATGTTGACTGACTATCCTCCTCCTCCTCAATGATCCGATCGATGATGATAGCTTGGAAGAACATTTTTGTTTCTGAGTGCCGCCACCAGTGGCTAAGGCCCAATTTTTCAGCCCCTGTTTAACAGGGGCGTGTTATTACAATTTTTTATGCAATGCTTTGCAGCAGGGCTCATTCCTGCACTCCAACTAGAGCATCTGGGAGAGGTTGCAGTGTCATGGCACCAGCACCAGTGGCTAAGGCCTAATTTTTCAGGCCCTGTTTAACAGGGGCGTGTAATTACAATTTTTGATGCAATACTTTGCAACAGGGCTCATTGCTGTGCTCCAAGTACAGTATCGGTGAGGGGTTGCAGTGTTGTGGCACCAGTGCCTAAGGCCCAATTTTTATGCCCCTGTTTAACAGGGGCATGTAATTACAATTTTTTATGCAATGCTTTGCAGCAGGGCTCATTCCTGCACTCCAACTAGAGTATCTGGGAGAGGTTGCAGTGTCGTGGCACCAGCACCAGTGGCTAAGGCCCAATTTTTCAGCCCCTGTTTAACAGGGGCGTGTAATTACAATTTTTGATGCAATACTTTGCAACAGGGCTCATTGCTGTGCTCCAAGTACAGTATCTGTGAGGGGTTGCAGTGTTGTGGCACCAGTGCCTAAGGCCCAATTTTTCTGCCCCTGTTTAACAGGGGCATGTAATTACAATTCTTGATCTAATAATTCACAGCAGGGCCCATTCCTGCGCCCACCAAGACTAACTGTGAGGCCTTACAGTGTTGTGTCAACACCACCACCACCACCACCACCAAAGGCCCAATTTTTCAGCCCCTGTTCAACAGGGGCATGCAATTACAATTCTTGATCTAATAATTCACAGCAGGGCCCATTCATGCGCCCACTAAGAGTAACTGTGAGGGCTCACAGTGTTGTGGCAACACCAACATGTAAGGGGCAAATTTCAGCTGAGTATATACGGCAGGCCCTTACTTTCAAACATCCAACTTACAAACGACTCCTCCTTGCAAACGGAAGGATACAACAGGAAGTGAGAGGAAATCTACCCCTAGGAAGGCAAATTCTCTCCTGTAAGAGTTAATATGGGAAAAAAAGTGTCTCCTCTCCACTGATGCTTTATCACCAATTCTTGTTTCAATAAAAACCCCAAATTTTCAAAAAACATTTGTCATTAGGACGGAAAGTGAGGTGAACTGTTCTGAACAGGTGCACACTGCACAGACAGCAAAACAAATGTTACAGGGGTGATAACCCTTCCCTATGTTTTCCAAAAAGCTTAAAAATAGATTTTTTGCCTGGAGCTACACTTAAACAATGTACCTGTTCAAAATTACAAACAGATTCTACATAAGAACAAACCTACAGTCCCTGTCTTGTATGCACCGCCTGTATACGGCTGTTCAGAGTATATAGGGCCTTTTTTATTTTGTGTGCGGGGTTCCCCTTAATATCCATACAAGACCCAAAGGGGCTGGTAATGGGCTGGGGTGGGGGGGGGGGTGTGATGGGGTAGCTATGCCATTTTCTTAAAGATTTTCATCCATATTACCGGGACCAGACATTACATTAAAGCCGCAAGCAGTTTTAAATGGCTTTTTTTCCTTTAGAAATGTAATTTTGTGCAGGGACAGTTCTAAACACGGGAAACACGTGGCACTTCACAGGCATACTTTAGACACCCCCCAGGTACGATATTTAAAGGAATATTTGACTTTTATTTTCACTTTATGCATCATTAAATTGACTTCTCCCGAAAAACGGCCGTTTTTAAAACTTCTTTTTGCATTGATACATGTCCCCTGGTGCAGAACCCGGGTTCCCAAACCCTTTTTTAGGACAATAACATGCATAATAGTCGTTATAATTAGCACTTTAGATTTCGAACGTTCGCATCCATTGTATTTAATAGGGTTCTAAAGTTCGTGCGAACTTTCGGTTCGTTCGCGGGTTCTGGTGCGAACCGAACCTGGGGGTGTTCGGCTCATCACTACTCCTGGCAATCATTATTACTACATTGTCATCTGTGCTGTTGCTAGAACACCCAATTTATGAGCTATTATGGAGGGTGAAGAGAATATTTAGCAACCCATAGCAACATCTCTAAAACAGTTCAAGCTTTAGGATAGTACAGGGCAAGTTTATCTTTTTCCAGTCCGGGGCAATTATGACATTTCTCTGAACGATGTAAAAATCAGCATTTATTTGCTATAAAATTACTTAGAACCCACAAACGCAATATATTTTTTAAGCAGAGACCATGGAGAATCAAATGTTTTTTGTTACAATTGTTTATGCCGCATATTTGGCTGGTGGTTTATCAAACACACATTTTCAGGAAAAAATACACTTTGAGTTTTAGTGAACACAAACACAATAGAATACCCAATTTTTGGTAAAAAAAAAAGAGAAAAAGATGATGTTACACCTAGTAAAGAGATACCTAACATGTCACGCTTTAAAAATCACATATACGCGCCAAAAATATGATACCCAAAAATCTCCATACTTGATGCTCTAAAAGCCTTTACAGGTCATCAGTTTAGAGTTACACTGGAGATCTGGTCGTTGAATTATTGCTCTTGCTCTGACGCTCACTGCAATACCCCACGTGTGATGTGATCATCATTTACATGTACGTGTGAGACCTACATGCCATTCACATTTGTGCATGAGCATAGAGGGACAGAGGCACTTTAAAATGTTGTTTACGTTATTATTTATTTTATTTAAATTGGAACATTTATAAAATACTTTGTGATAGAATCGGTCATTACAGGTCCTCTTTTATACAAAGATCTGGGGTCCAATCTAATTATGCTAATAGATTAGTTGTCAAGTCTAGTCATCATTTGTCCCCACCCAAATCATGTCCCCAGCACAAAATTTTTAAAGTAGAGGTAAACTCAAGGACAGTTGCACATAGGTAGACAGGACAAAGCAGAAAGTGATGCAAGCAAAAAGGCTAACTGTTCCTGCTGTACTCTGCTGTCTCACTGGCTGAGCCTATTGGCCCCCGGCTGCCACTTGGTCCACAATGCCCCTGGCTGGCTCGCTAATTTCCTAAAACAAGTTTGAATTCTATACCACACTTGTCTTGAAAAGCTTTAAGGTGCACCCAGATATAGCATAATGCTAGAGGAACTGACATGGACACAAAAGCGCCATTCAGCAGGTTCTGTCTTTATTTACAAGCAGTGATATTTATTTCCATAATCATTAATAATACATGTTATGCATGTTTTAGGTTGTTAACAACTCATTAATTATGCTATTAGATAGGACTGTGAAATCAAAATTATGTAAAAAGTGTGTTACTATTCAAAACTATGTTAAGAGCGTATTACTACGCACAGCGACTCTTATTCGCAGGATGTAGCTTGAGAGCCCATTCACACAGGGGTAACTTTGTATCCGACTTCAAGTCACCCCAGGTCGCCCCTAGTCGCCTCAAGTCATGCTGCATGAGAAAATCAATGTTAGTAAATGGGGCCATCTTAATGCACACTACTGCAGTCGTTTCGACTTCAAAAAAGGTTCCTGTACTACTTTAATCCGACTTCTAGGCGACTGCTAGGCGACCTGTACCCATTGATTTCAATGGAAGTCGCCTCAGAAGTCGGATGACTGTCTTAACAGAAACAACTTTCCAGGAAGAGAACATACATTTCTCAGGCAAACCTCTCTCTCCCCCAGAGCTGATTCTTGTTAAAATTGGCCACTGGAATGTCTCCTGTCCTGGAAGCAACTTCAAGTTGCCTTGTAAGTAGCTCCATGTCGCGCTGTGATTCATACTCAAGTCGTGTCCAAGTTGCCTACCAAAGTCGCGCTGGAAGTTGTGTTGCCCCTGTGTGAATGGAGTCTGAATGAATCACTTATCAAAATATTCAAAGAAGGAAGAGTAAACAAAAGTTCAACTAAAGTATTTTAAAAGCTAGTATTCATTTTGTATCATAGCTAAAGCAGTTCTCTGGCCAGGGAAGCCACCTAGGGCGCAGCCAGGGCCAGAACTTCCATTAAGCTGCTGCTTAGCTGCTGCAGTAACATCCCCAGCCATGCAGCCACTACCAGAGAAGTCCCGATCACAGAATGAGTGCCTGTATTCGGAAGGCGGAACACCCAGCCACTCTCCTCTTTACAGAGGACATATTGGGTTGTTATGGAAGAGCTGGCCCTGCCTGGATTGGTGACCCCTGCAGAATATCGGCGGGGCTCCGGTCCGGACCGGAATGCAGGTGCGGGCAACAGGAGTGTGCAGGCTCTGCAGTGTGAGTGGAAAGAGCAGCTATTGGCCACTCCTGGACGCCTGTTGCATGCTCAGCCCAGCAAAGTGCTCTCGGCCTCCCCTCAGCCCCTGCCAGCCAGTGGGAGGATAACGAGCAAGTGGTGAAGGAGCAGCTGGCTGAAGTAGAAGATACCTTTGAGAGCAGACGTTAGGCTCCCTGATTACCTTGGTCCGTGCTAGCATCCAGAGCCGCCTGAACTCCTTTATTATTCTGCCAGCCACTTTTAGAAGGACATGTACTGGGCAGAGCTTCTCCAGTGCCACCCCCATTCAGAGGGTTTGTGCAGTGCCACAGACAACAAAGGGGCAAGCATATTGCTGTCTGTTGCCAAACCCACAGTGCCCAGTGCCTGAGCCAGTGTGTGTCCAGGCGTCCTTCTGCCACACTACCCTTTCGTCACACTGTCTCCCACCGGTCACACTGACCCCCCACCTGTTACACTTCCCCGCCCCCCACTTGACACACTGTCCCACCTGTCAAACTGCCCCCCCACTTGTCACACCGACCCCCCCACCTGTCACACTGGCCCCCCACCTGTCACACTGCTCCCCCACCTGTCACACCGGCCCCTCCTTTCACACTGCCTCCCACCTAGATTGGGCTGTGTCTTTGCTGAATGGGGATGTCTATGCTGGATTTAGGTGTCCCTTTGCTGGATTGGGCTGTCTCTTTGCTGGATCGGGATGTCTTTTCTCAATTTGGCTGTCTCATTGCTATATGGGGATGTCTCTTTGCTGGATTGGGATGTCTCTTTGCTATATGGAAATGTATCTTTGCTATATGTAGATGTTTCTTTGCTGGATTGGGCTGTCTCTTTGGCATCTTATGGCACCTATTTTTGCAAATGAAAAGAAATTAAGCAGTTTCATATTTAGATGTTTTAATATTTTCGATTGTTTTTAAAAATGTAGTAATTTTAAATTAGATTTTTTTGGGTGGGGCGGTGCAAGTAGCTGGTCTTGCTTAGGGCGCAAAATAGTCTAGCCTGACTCTGGCCATCTTTCTCACCATGAACCCGGAAGGAAGACCTGGCGAAAATAGATTACCTGTCAACAGTGACATTGCACCGCTGGAGGGATCCGTTTTTCAAGTAAGTCTGTCATAATATGCTTGCATGCAGTGCATACTAGCACATTGTGACATGAGCCTGCTGGGGAACCAGTTTTTTTTTTTTTTTGCGATTTACTACTGCTTTAAAAGCCTAAAGGAATTCTATGGTCACAGCATACACTTTCATTCTATAATATCTGATTTACCCCCTTCATGACCAGGCCATTTTTTTACGGCACTGCGTTACTTTAACTCACAATTGCGCAGTCATGCAATGCTGTACTCAAATAAAATGTATATCATTTTTTCCCACTAATAGAGCTTTCTTTTGGTGGTATTTTATCACCACTGTGTGTGCCAGCCAGTGATTTTGTGTACCGTTCGTGTATGGTGTTTTTACTAAGGAATGGGATAGATTTTTCTGTCCAGCATTTCTTCTTGATTGGCTTCTGCTGTGACAAATCATGCCTCCTAGGCGGAAGTGTAGAATTATGTATATATACATGGGATTTTGTACAGAGCAAATAGGGCAGTCGTTAAGCAAATACAATTTTACTTAAAAAATTACCTGTCATGTTATGAGTGCTGCCTGTCTGCTGGCCCTTTCTTTCCCCCAAATTCCTGTATTCCCTGCATGCTTTGCAGTTTCTCCTCTGCTGGCTACCACTGGCGGCTGGTTCATAAGGGGCGCCGCCCCCCTAATCTCTATGCGCCGGCCCCAAATCTCTATGTGGGGCGCCGAACGCATAGAGTTCTACAAGATTTTTTTTTTTAAGCACGTAATTAGAGCCAGAGGCTTCAAAAAGGTTGGGCTCGGGGCACAGAGCACTTTGCCCCGAGCCCACCCACTTGTGACACTAGCAAATAAACATTCGCTATTGTCTTCCTGCTTCTCCTCCAAATCCAGTCTTAGGCCCCCCTTCCTGTCCTGATTGGCCGGGAGAAGAAGCCTGCCTGCCTGTGGTAAGTGTGGGGCTGGCAGGCTGTTGAGCGGGCGAAGCTAGTGAGTGGGCAGGGGGGGGTTGTTTGCTGCCCCCCCAAAAAAAATGGAGCACCAGCCCCCACAGCTGGCTACATTTGATTTTTGAGAACTACTTATCCCATGATACCTTGCTGCTTGCAAGTAGTAATTTCTGTACTGACTATGCCTGCTGTCAGCACCTCTGTACATCAGAAGGCAGGCTCTGTGAAATGTGTGACATAGCAGTTCCTACCCACAGGGTGTAGTGCGTGTAGGTTACAGAATTCATGCTAACAAATTTGTGTGCATAGCTCCCAGCTTCCACCTGATTTTGAGGGACTGTCCCTGATTTAGAACTGTCTCTCTTTCCTCCTCATTTGTCCCTCATTTTGGTCTGATCTATATACCGTAGTTGTATATAAAATGCACTATTTATCTTTCAAAAAGTATTTCCCAGTGCTAAACCGTTTATCCAATTTCTAAATTGCTGCATTTGTAAATTTCTGGTATAAAAGAAATAGTAGTGGTAAAAAAAAAAAAAAAACACTAATCCTTTTTTTGGTATAATTCTCCTTTAAGCAGGCATGACATAGGAGTGTTTCCTATGCCTACAACCTTTGCTAATAGGGTGTCCCTCGTTCCAATCTCGAAAAGTTGGGAGGTATTTGTGTGGATCTTCACAAAGTAAGTTTACAAACTAAGATTTTTCAGATTAATAGGAGAAGGGTTAGACATAATTGAAATATAACGTGGAAATGAACACATGATTTTACATTTAGAATATTGGTATACTTTAATTGTTATATCATTAAAATACTAAATGGAAATTTCCATTAAGCCATGAATAAATAATGACAAAAAATTAGAGCATGTTCCAAATTTTTAATGGTCATTTTTCACGTCGTGAAAAATGCTCTGGAGCCCACACACGATCATTTTTAATGACCAAATCAAAAAATTAAATTTTTCTCGTCATGAAAAACGGTCGTGTGTACGCGGCATAAAAGTACAAAATTTGCAGGACTAAAATAAATAAGACTGCTTAAAATGTTGGTACTGTGTACAATGCTGCATTAGGCCATGAGTTCTCCATTTATTGAACCTGATAAAAAAGAGGAATGATGGTTGTGTTACCTACAGTAACCAAGTAGATAGTAATCTGTACTAGAAAAGATAGTTGCCATAGGCTCAATTTTGGCAAATAAATCTAAGAGGCTTTGTTCTATGCATGTAACTTGATTCTGTAACATAGTGTCTGACACAAAAACACATCAGTAAATCAGAACAGTCATAGGAAACGCAGCATGATGTTGTCCATGCTTGATATGAATGGTGAATGTGACAGATCTGTGGGTTGAGAAAAGTCTGCCAGCATAGACAGACAGCAAGGCCTGTGCAGATGCACGTGGGAATGTTTCTTCACCCATTAATGTTTGTTGAACTGTAATTCCAACACATCAACAATGAAGAAACATTTAGTAATCAACGGTTTCAAGCTCGAGGCTGAAAACATATTCCTCTAAATTTTTTATTTTAGAAATAGAACCATTTATACAAATTTTAACATTACTGTGCTTTTTAAAAAAACAACAGAGGAGCAAAGTTTAGATAGAGAGCAACCAGTCCAAATCAATTTCATACCACTATGACTTCTGAAAAATTAAATCTAATTGGTAGCAACAAGATACTTAAATATTTTTTTAAAACATAAAAAAAATAAAAGCGTGAAAAAGAAAGATACACGCATATTTAAATAATATATTGCACCATAAATCCAGATATTAATTTATTTCGTCCTTATCTATCCCAAGTTAGCTCCAGCCCCATTGTATTCCCCTGCTTAACCACTTCAGCTCTGGCTTCCTGACCAGGCCATTTTTTGCGATACAGCACTGCCTTGATTTAACTGACAATTGCGCGGTAGTGCGACGCTGTACCCAAATAAAATGAATGTCCTTTTTTTCCCCACAAATAGAGCTTTCTCTTGGTGGTATTTGATTTTTGATTTTTTTTGCGCTATAAACAAAAAAAAAACCGTCAATTTTGAAAAAAAAAACCAATATTTTTTTACTTTCTGCTATAAAACATATCCAATAAAAAACAAAAAAAAATCTGGGGGGCATGGCCGAGATGGCGGACTGAGCAGACATGCTTTCTGAGCATTGCTGGTGAAGGATTTGGGATCTCATCCGCATCTGGGTAAAACCTGCACTTTGAAGGATCTATGGCCCCTGAATGTCTTCCAAGAACTCTGGGGGTCCGAAACGGGGTAAGAGACTGAGATTTTCCCCGTGTGCAACGGCGGAGGTGAGCCCGGTGTCCGTCTCGCAGAAACCGCCAGCGCGCCTTAGCAATATGGCGTCACAGACGGACCACGAGGAAGGAGATGATGCTGGTCCGGCGGGCATTCCGGAGGTGATGGCGGATATTACATCTTGTCAAAAAGCCCTCACCTTCAAGATTGAAGCAGTTCAACTGGACGTGGATCTGCTGAGACAAGATCTGGACAAGATCCGATCCAGGCTAACGGGGGCTGAACAGCGTGTGGGGGACGTGGAGGACACTGTGACCGACCATGCGGCCTCCATCCGGGCTCTCCAAACAAAGGTACAGGCTCTTGAATACAGAGCGGAGGATGCCGAAAATTGGAGCCGGAGAAACAACCTCCGTATCGTAGGCCTCCCAGAGGGGGTAGAAGGCCGCAATCCAACAGTCTTCACCGAGGAAATGCTGCATTCCCTGCTACCCGCGGCCCAGCTCTCACTATACTTTGTTCCTGCCTTGCTGAATGCATTGCCTGCACCTGTAATATCTGCACAGTGGATTTTCATCAAGGTTCCAACCTAGAGCAGCCACATCCTCTCTTTCTCACTATACTTTACAGTGGAGAGGGCCCCCCGGCCTGGTCTGGAGGGAGCACCCCCCCGCACCCTCATTCTCCTGTTACTTAATTTCCATGATAGGGATGAGTTGCTCAGAGTGGCCAGAGTGGCGGGAGACATCCCATACCGCAACGTCAAACTCCTGCTGTTCCCGGACTACACCTTGGAGACTCAGCGGCAACGCTGCTCCTTCGACACCGTCAAGGCCGCACTCCGAGTCAAGGGAATCAGGTACAACATTCTGTTCCCTGCCAAACTGGGGCTGGTCGATGGGGAAACAGTGTTGATCTTTACCAGCCCCATGGATGCAAATGCATGGCTGGAGGTGCTACCTCCGTAGTGGGCCTAAATCCTTGATGTTATGTCTCCGTTTCACTATCTTTTGGGAACTCTGTTTTATGGACTGTTGCTGAGGGTGAGTGAGCTCTACCACGCTGCATGGGACTGCCGTAAAGAACCCTCTCTTAAGGTCCCTAGAGGTTTGCTGCGAGCTGGGAGAGGGTGTGGAGGGGTAGTTGGAGCTCTTCTTATTGTGTTAAGGTATCCTTTGTGACCATCAAGGTACTTGGTGGATCCAGCTCTAAGTGCAAGCTGTCCTGTTTAAAAAGGTTTTTGAAGTTACTCTGCAACAGACTAAGTGTGTACCCCTGTTTTACCCAGGGGAACAACTCAGGTAAAACCTGAGTATTACTACAGACTGCCCATGTACTCTTCCAGCTTCTCTGGACCTGATAATTTTTGTATCTTTTTATAACGTTATCTAGCCATGAAAACGTTAAAAAAAGGGGAACATACGCTCATTTGTCTCCTTCCCCTTTCCGGTGCCACATTTGCCACCTTTCGGGGGGAGCGGATACCTGTCTTTGACAGGTATCCTGTCTCCACTTCCGGGGCACCGGGCCGTGGCGCATTACGTCAGCAGCTTGGCTCCCTCCTCCTCCCTCCTCCTTCCCCCACCGCCAGGCCAGTAGGAGAGCACAGCGGTGCCTCACGCATGCGAAATAGGGACCCGGCCTGGAGCCAAAATGCTTTACTACTGGGTTCTCTTGCCGGAAATGGCGGCGGCAGCACCCTGCAGCTGATGGAAACATCAGCTGTGCTGCCGACATCGCTGGGCTACAGGACAGGTAAGCGTCCTATTAATAAAAGTGAGCAGCTGCAGTATGGTGTAGCTGCTGGCTTTTAATTTTTGCAGGGGTGGGCGGACATCCTCTTTAAGCTCTTTTTTACCCACTTAATGCATATGTGCAGTGGCAAAGAAGGTGGGCTTTAACGCCCACATGCCACACATGCATCAAGGTTAAGAAATACTTATCTTAAAACAAAGTCATCCAGTGGCGCACTGTCACTGCTGTAGAGGTTTACATCTTCGCAGGCTGCGGCTGCTTGAATGGCCGAGCCACGATGATATCACGGCCACGGCACAGAGCTCTGAAGGAACGGCACAGGGCTCTGAAGGAACGGCACAAGTCCTTCAGAACACATGTGCCTGTGATGTCACCGGCTGAAGCAACACTGAATATATCCTAAACAGTGCATGTTTAGGAGATATTTCTGGTACCTACAGGCAAGCTTTATTACAAGCTTACCTGTAGGTACAAGTATCCCAGCAGTGTTTACTACCACTTTAAAATGAATGTACAGTGGATCTGTATGTGGTATTTTTGTTATTTATTATGGTCAAGACAAGAGAGTGTCTGAAAGGAAATAACTTTTCTTCTGCTAAAACAGATGTAATTTGAACCAAATTACCTTACTTCACAGAGTGTTTGAAAGCAGAGAGAAACTAATGCTGATATACAAAATATTTGATGACATGGATTTCATATAGCACATAAATATGTTCCACATTTAAAAACAAACTCTTCCAGATGATGGCCAAGTATTTTAACCTTTCTCACGAGATCAGACAAAAAAACGTTCTCACGTGCGTGTGAGATCTGTATAGAAAATCTGTCTCGTTTCCACAACACAAACCGGTCTAGATTCTCTAGAGGGCAAGTGCCGATGTGAATTTGTCACTGCTCCTCTTTAATGGCTTTTTTATAAAACTTCGAAAATTTATTCTACAGCATTCCAATTTCTTGTTCTCATAGCAAAACCACACACCACTGCTTTTTTTTTCTCTTCAAAACAAAATGCTTCCATAGCTGTTTACTGCAACAAAAATGATTTAAAGCGTATGTTAACCTTAATTAAAAAATATAGGAAATACATTCCTTTGTTCCTCACAATTAACATGTATGTAGATTTTGTTTAAAAAAGGGTGAAAGGCTCAGTAATTACCCGTTAATACTGCCATTCCCCTTGTAAAGGAATACCTTTCTGTTTGTTCCTGACTATGCCAAGCAATAAAGCAGATCCATGCTAGCATGGCCACTTTGTGTTCCTGCTTCCTCCCTGAGCCTTACAGGACACCATACTGAAGCACTGTTATCCTGTGGTCCACCTGTCAGCCTGTGATGTCACAGGATGGCACACTTTCACCCAGCCCTGCCTGGTTGACAGCAGCTTCTGGCAGGAGAGGTTGTCACAAGAGTGGCAGCACATTCAAAGAATTGGGCAGAAGAGCTTTCTGTTCTGAAAGCACGTTCACTGCACACTTCCACTACAGTGACCGAGCTGTCAAAGACAGCTCTTGGTCCAGACCAATGATCGGCAGTCAGCAGGCTGGGGCCCAATCATGTTACCATTGTAACAGTCAATCACAGTGGTCATGTGGTCGGTGAATCTTTCCCACCCCCCCCCCGGACATACAGACCCTATTAAAGGGACACCAGGGGTAGGTGGAAAGGGGTTAACATGTGCCTACTCCATTAAAACTATATACTGTAAATAAACAAAAGGACAAGCTCCAAATCAGACAACATAGAAAAAAAAGTTTTAGCATTTAATTTTAACCTTTGGACTGCAATGATAAAATATACCTGTAATTGTCTCAGAGACAATTTGCAGAAATGTTTCACTTCATAACACTGACATTGTCACCTGTTATAGGGCATACTGTAAATTTTATACTATTTCACATAGACGGTTTTCTGCCACTAGAAGACACTCTGGGGTAATTTACTAAAGGCAAATAGAGAACTTTTCAAAGTGCAGTTGCACACTGCAAGATCAGTTGCTTTAGGGCAGCGGTTCTCCCACTTCGGGGGTCAAATGCTGATATGCCAGAGGTCGCCGAATCCCGATTCGATCCGTCCGATCCACAGACCCAACTCCCGAAAGTGACGCCATTGGCTGACGTCACTTCCAGGAGAGAAGAGATCACGTCAGAGTAACTAGTAAGGTAAGTAAGCTTTTACGATTTGCATATAAACAGCTTTGAATTATTTTAGCACCGGATGTCAATTTTTAGATACAAAAACAGGAAGAAAGTAGGGACTTTAAGGTCCAAATCGACAGTTATATTATAAAATCTTTATTTGTTTTATATCAATAAGATTCATTTTGTAATAAAATTCAAACTGACAAGACTGATACATTTAACAGACACATTTTACATATTCCATGTTAAAATTGATGCGTCCATCTCGACATGTTTCGCCTATTTTTTTTTTACACACAGCTTCTTTAGGAGTATATGCATCAATCTATGACCAAGGAGTTGGATGGTTTCCAGAAAACAGATTATCGGGTCTCCCAATCCCAGATAATGATAAAAGAAAAAGGGGATGGAAAGAGAGCAGGCTCTAAAAAACAACATGAGATTTTGAAGGGAGACACCAGTACTGTTTAAAAGGTGAGCACAAAACGACAAGATAGTATAGAAAAATATAAATTTTAATACATCATTAAAATACAGATTTGATAGTTTTACATAGACCATGAAGAGGTTAGGGAAACAATATACTTGCATCTAGCCAACATGTTTCACACAGTTGTGCTTCATCAGGTCCTTGCACTCGTCTTTTTGTTTCCTCTGGTCTGTACAGGACATAAGAATATGCCATTAGTATCAAACAACAAACATAATTAAAGTACAACATAGTTACAAAAATTCTTCATTCCATAATGTAATAATGCGTATGTATTTGGTAGTAGAAACTGCTGAATGCTCACCTAATCAAAATGGAATTGAATGTGTCACACACCGCGCTTGACATCTGCGCCCATGCCCCCGGGACAACCACCCTAACTGACCTGGTGGGAGTCAGATCCACCAGATAGGGACATGAAGATGTTAGACCGTGTTCAGCCAGTCAAGGGATTATAATATTCTAGAAATTAATTGAAAAATTGCATAATAGAAATAGTAGGAAAGAACTAATTAAAATAAATTAATTAATAATATTAATGCTCATACACAGAGCACATAGTTCATAGTTCATATGAGCACATAGTTCATAGACAATTTTAAAAGTTTAAGATTGGATATATATCGCATAGTGGAATCATTTAAAGATAGTATTTAATGTTAATGTTTATTTATTTATAATGATATACAACACTATTCCTTCACCTACGGGGCAATGATGATGGATATACTAAAACATATATGAATTAAGTAGAATAATAGTACCGTAATTAATATTTATATAAGATCAGCCAAGATATCCAATACTGTGTATTGGGATCATAAATAGCATGACATAAGAAAAATAATAATTTCATACATTGTTGCTGCCCGTGAATATACCTAACTAAACATATTAGGGCATATTGTACGGATTGCTATGGTTGGGTCAAAAGCCAAAATTGTAATAATATAGGTAAGAAGAGTGTAAGAAAGCTCAGGCAGTGGCTGCATAACAGATTAACTAGCAATCATCCATAACAGTCACTGTCTATAGCTATCATATGGCTATAGTGACCCAGCAAAGTGTACAAGATGTGGTTAAAAATAAGGGAAAGGAAAATACCTGTAATCATTCAATTACTTGATTCCCAAATAATGGAAGGAATAGCAGATGGAAGTTGCAAATGAAGGTTGTCCTACAGTGATCTATAGTACCGCATCAAACCGGATGGTAGAAAGGTGGCGTGTGTCGGCAATGGCGCCGCAGATGCCATCCTTTATACAGACCGTCTCACCGGAAGTGATAGATCATGAATGACCCCTGACATCACTTCCGGTCCGGGCGTCCCTGGAGGCTCATGCGCACATACATCAGATGGTCAGACGCACGGCGCGGGCACGATCCATCACACGCTGGAGGCGCGGACAGGAAGTGAGGAGGGAAGAGATAGCTCCCTCCTCTCCAGAGGGACACACAAACATCCGCACATTGCCATAGTCACGGGAGGTATATCCACTGGCACATAGCGCAATGCAGTAGCGTGGAACACATTCAAAACAAAAAACTAAATAAAAAAGGGAATAACGATCTTATATTTAAGATTAGTCTATATACAGAATATAAACAACAACATATAGTGCTTGTTACAATTAAAGCAACGCATTATAATATTCAAAGTATCAGATCATGTAAGTCATCCATAGGGCATAAAATAGGTCAATGGGTGAATACATACTATCGGATTACTGGTCAAATAATGAGGGTGGACCATACATATTGAACACCCACATTGAGCCCAAATGAAAAGGAGGAAAAAGAGAGAGGAAAAGTCCACAAATAGCAGGGTAATAAATCGCATATCAGAACATAACTCATTTAGGCAAGCTGAATCATTCACAGTGAAGTATAAGGGTACAAGGTCATATAAATAAAAAGAGATGGAACAGGGAACTATATAACACAAAGTAGCAAACAACGAGCACCAGCCACAAAAAAACAGGCAGCCCAATGCTTTTAAACAGTACTGGTGTCTCCCTTCAAAATCCCATGTTGTTTTGAGAGCCTGCTCTCTTTCCATCCCCTTTTTCTTATATGCATCAATCTGTTAAATTTCCATCAGATATTATCTATAATTATAATGGCAGTTGACACCCATGGGGTAATGGTCTACTCTTGACAACTGAATAGACAGCCACAGGAGAGGATAAATGTCCAAAAAGGAATCAATATTCCTAAGTAAATCTCAGGAGCAGTTTAAGATTGTATTTATTGTCTGAACTATCCAACATCCACAAGGTATGAGGATCCACAGTGTGTCAATACCATCAGCTTGTTTACTCCCTCATGGCTCCATGTGCTTGATGCTGGAATGAACAGTAAGTAGGGATGGAGTTGGGTCAGAGCCACCTTGAATTTGAGGTGGATCTCACGATTTGGTGAAACTCAAAATTTGTGTCCATAAATTTGCACCTGAACCCATAATGCACTTCATAACTATTATCCTTGGTCAGTTAGGTCCTTAACCACTTGACCACTGGGCACTTAAACCCCCTTAATAACCAGACCAATTTTCAGCTTTCGGTGCTCTCACATTTTGAATGACAATTACTCAGTCATACAACACTGTACCCATATGAATTTTTTGTCCTTTTTTTCACACAAATAGAGCTTTCTTTTGGTGGTATTTAATCACCGTTGGGTTTTTTATTTTTTGCGCTATAAGAGAAAAAAGACTGAAAATTCTGTAAAAAAATTGGTGTTTTTTTTGTTTCCGTTATAAAATTTTTGCAAATTACTATTTTTTCTTCATAAATTTTGGCCAAAATTTATACTGCTACATATCTTTGGTAAAAATAAGTACAAATTGGTGGATATTATTTGGTCTTTGTGAAAGTTATAGAGTCCACAAGCTATGGTGCCAATATCTGAAAATTGATCACACCTGAAGTACTGACGGCCGATCTCATTTCTTGAGACCCTAACATGCCAGAAAAGTACAAATACCCCCCAAATGACCCCTTTTTGGAAAGAAGACATTCCAAGGTATTCAGAAAGAGGCATTGTGAGTTTTTTGAAGTTGTCATTTTTTCCCACAATTCTTTGCAAAATCAAGATTTTTTTTTTCTCTTTTTTTTTTTTTTCACAAAATTGTCATATTAGCAGGTTATTTCTCACACACAGCATATGCATACCACAAATTACACCCCAAAACACATTCTGCTATTACTCCAGAGTATGGCGATACCACATGTGTGAGACTTTTACACAGCGTGGCCACATACAGAGGCCCAACATGCAGGGAGCACCTTCAGGCGTTCTGGAGCACCGAGGCCAATTCTGACATTTCTCTCCTACATGTAAAAATCATCATTTATTTGCTATAAAATTACATAGAACCCCAAAACATTATATATGTTTTTTAGCAAAGACCTTAGAGAATATAATGGTGGTTGTTGCAACTTTTTATCTCGCACGATATTTGCGCAGCAATTTTTTTAACGCGTTTTTTACGGGAAAAAAATGTTTTGTGCTTAAAAAAAAAAAAAACAGTAAAGTTAGCCCAATGTTTTTGCATAATGTGAAAGATGAAGTTACGCCGAGTAAATAGAAACCTAACATGTCACCCTTCAAAATTGCACACGCTTGTGGAATGGCGCCAAACTTCGCTACTTAAAAATCCCCATAGGCGACGCTTTAAATATTTTTACTGGTTACATGTTTTGAGTTACAGAGGAGGTCTAGGGACAAAATTATTGCTCTCGCTCTAACATTCGCGGCGATACCTCACATGTGTGGTTTGAAAACCGTTTTCATATGTGGGCGGGACTTACGTATGCGTTCGCTTCTGTATGCGAGCTCACAGGGACAGGGGCACTTTAAAAAAAAATATATTTTTTTATTGTTCATTTTACTTTATTTATTTTAGTTTGACATGTTTTTCCGCCCCCAAATTTTTTTTGATCACTTTTATACCTATTACAAGGAACGTAAACATCCCTTGTAATAGGAATATGGCATGACAGGTCCTCTTTACAGTGAGATATGGGGTCAATAAGACCCCACATCTCACCTCTAGGCTGGAAAGCCTGAAAAAAAAACAAAAAAAAAACAACAATCCTGGCTTTGATCGTAGCGGTGAGTCGATAGGAGCACCGGAGGGCGGCGGGGGGGGGGACATCCCCTCTCGCCTCCCGTAAGAATGATCAAGCGGTGGAACAGCCACTATGATTCTTGTTATGGTGTAGGGAATCGCCGGCTGAAAAAGCTGATATCTGAATGATGCCTGTAGCTGCAAGCATCATTCAGATATCCCCGCACAAAGTCAAGGACGTCATATGACGGCCGGCGGGCGGAAAGTGGTTATTGCGGAGTATGGCAGGGCATTGCGGAGTATGGCAGGGCATTGCGGAGTATGGCAGGGTATTGCATGGGGTATTGCACAGGGGGAATTGCACAGGGTATTGCAGAGTATTGCGCAGGGTATTGCAGAGTATTGCACAGGGTGTATTGCGCAGGGTATTGCAGAGTATTGCGCAGGGTATTGCAGAGTATTGTGCAGGGTATTGTAGAGTATTGTGCAGGGTATTGCAGAGTATTGCTCAGGGTATTGCAGAGTATTGCGCAGGGTATTGCAGAGTATTTTGCAGAGTATTGCGCAGGGTGATGCAGAGTATTGTGCAGGGTATTGCAGAGTATTGCAGAGTATTGTGCAGGGTATTGCAGAGTATTGTGCAGGGTATTGCAGAGTATTGCGCAGGGTATTGCAGAGTATTTTGCAGAGTATTGCGCAGGGTATTGCGCAGGGTATTGCGCAGGGTATTGCAGAGTATTTTGCAGGGTATTGCGCAGGGTATTGCAGAGTATTGCGCAGGGTATTGCAGATTATTGCGCAGGGTATTGCAGAGTATTGCACCAGGGTATTGCAGAGTATTGCGCAGGGTATTGCAGAGTATTGCAGAGTATTGCACCAGGGTATTGCAGAGTATTGCACCAGGGTATTGCAGAGTATTGCACCAGGGTATTGCAGGGTATTTTGCAGAGTATTGGCAGGGTATTTTGCAGAGTATTGGCAGGGTGTATTGCAGAGTATTGGCAGGGTGTATTGCAGAGTATTGGCAGGGTATTGCACAGGGATGGCTGAGCAGGGATGGATGGATGGCTGGATCTGTGACTGCAATTGTCACAGATCCAGCCCACAGTGCTGCTGCTGCCATCCGCTCCCTCCCCCTCCCCTCTCACACTGTACCGATCGGTACAGAGAGGGGAGGGAGGAACAGGCGTCATCAAATGACGCCGGTCTGTTTACAAGTGATTGCTCCGTCATTTGACGGAGCGATCACGTGGTAAACGGCCGCTATCAGCAGCGATTTACCGCGATTCGTGATCCGCCGGGTCCTCTGGACCTGGAGGTCACGGAGTTTCCCGTGTGCGCGCCCCAGCGGGAGCGGAATTCTGGGAGGACGTTATATAACGTCCTCCCAGAGTTAAGCAACCACCTTGTCGACGTTATTTGTCGGCAGGTGGTTGCTAAGTGGTTAAGTAATCAAACAATGGACACGGGTGGGAGCAACAAAAATAATTTTACTGTTAGGGGTCCCCACAACTTGGGAAATTTTGTCAATGGGTCACAGCACCAGGAGGGTTGAGAATCACTGCTGTAGTGCTTAGTAAATGAGCAAAAGTTCTGCGGACTTCCATCATCCAATCATGTGCAAGCAAAAATGCTGTTTTTTTAATTTTCCTTGAAAGTATTCTGTGTATTATTTCAGTGTGTATCTTTAAATTTACGTGTCTGATATGCTGCAGTCATTAATTCCCCACCATTGGTGTGGGATAGGCAATGTCCCAAAAATAACTTTTACCATATACCTATAACAGTGAATACTAATTTACATCCAACGATATACCAATCATTAGTGATCAAATTTAGCCATGGAACATACTGTGTTGACTGTATATACAATATACCACTATATAATTGAATACAACTTGTATACAGTGGGGCAAAAAAGTATTTAGTCAGCCACCAATTGTGCAAGTTCTCCCACTTAAAAATATGAGAGGCCTGTAATTGTCATCATAGGTATACCTCAACTATGAGAGACAAAATGTGGAAACGAATCCAAACAAATCACATTGTCTGATTTGGAAAGAATTTATTTGAAAATTATGGTGGAAAATAAGTATTTGGTCACCTACAAACAAGCAAGATTTCTGGCTCTCACTGACCTGTATCTTCTTCTTTAAGAGGCTCCTCTGTCTTCCACTCATTACCTGTATTAATGGCACCTGTTTGAACTTGTTATCAGTATAAAAGACACCTGTCCACAACCTCAAACAGTCACACTCCAAACTCCACTATGGTGAAGACCAAAGAGTTGTTGAAGGACACCAGAAACAAAATTGTAGACCTGCACCAGGCTGGGAAGACTGAATCTGCAATAGGCAAGCAGCTTGGTGTGAAGAAATCAACTGTGGGAGCAATAATTAGAAAATGGAAGACATACAAGACCACTGATAATCTCCCTCGATCTGGGGCTTCACGCAAGATCTCACCCCGTGGGGTCAAAATTATCACAAGAACGGTGAGCAAAAATCCCAGAACCACACAGGGGGACCTAGTGAATGACCTGCAGAGAGCTGGGGCCAACGTAACAAAGGCTACCATCAGTAACACACTACGCCGCTAGGGACTCAGATCCTGCAGTGCCAGATGTGTCCCCCTGCTTAAGCCAGTACATGTCCGGGCCCGTCTGAGGTTTGCTAGAGAGCATTTGGATGATCCAGAAGAGGATTGGGAGAATGTCATATGGTCAGATGAAACCAAAGTAAAACTGTTTGGTAGAAACACAACTCGTGTTTGGAGGAGAGAGAGAATGCTGAGTTGCAACCAAAGAACACCATACC
Source organism: Rana muscosa (assembly GCA_029206835.1). Taxonomy (NCBI): domain Eukaryota; kingdom Metazoa; phylum Chordata; class Amphibia; order Anura; family Ranidae; genus Rana; species Rana muscosa. The sequence goes on from CM055123.1 coordinate 172,806,844, forward strand.
TACTGTGAAGCATGGGGGTTGCAACATCATGCTTTGAGGCTTTTTCTCTGCAAACAGAACAGGATAACTGATCCGTGTACATGAAAGAATGAATGGGGCCATGTATCGTGAGATTTTGAGTGCAAACCTCCTCCCATCAGCAAGGGCATTGAAGATGAAACGTGGCTGGGTCTTTCAGCATGACAATGATCCCAAACACACCGCCCGGGCAACAAAGGAGTGGCTTTGTAAGAAGCATTTCAAGGTCCTAGAGTGGCCTAGCCAGTCTCCAGATCTCAACCCCATAGAAAACCTTTGGAGGGAGTTGAAAGTCCGCGTTGCCCAGCGACAGCCCCAAAACATCACTGCTCTAGAGGAGATCTGCATGGAGGAATGGGCCAACATACCAGCAACAGTGTGTGACAATCTTGTGAAGACTTACAGAAAACGTTTGCCTCTGTCATTGCCAACAAATGATATATAACAAAGTATTGAGATGAACTTTTGATATTGACCAAATACTTATTTTCCACCATAATTTGCAAATAAATTCTTTCCAAATCAGAAAATGTGATTGTCTGGATTTGTTTCCACATTTTGTCTCTCATAGTTGAGGTATACCTATGATGACAATTACAGGCCTCTCTCATCTTTTTAAGTGGGAGAACTTGCACAATTGGTGGCTGACTAAATACTTTTTTGACCCACTGTATATACAGAAAAGAAAGTCCCAGTGCTTCTCTTCAAAAATGGGTGTTCAAAACCCACGTGTACAAATCTGAATCCGTATTGAAGAAAATTCCAGACTTCCACCAATCTTTGATTCACCACCACCTTCTAAAATGGATACTCACCAAAGACTAGAAATATAAAAGCCTTGTTTTATGCCTGGATCAACCACTCCTCTCATTAGAATGTATCCGGGTATTGCCAACTGGTTTGTCAATATTCATTCCATATATCCCCACATAAGGTGATCTTAGAATCTCCTAAGAAACAAATAGCCATCATTGCACAACATTCTGTAATTTATTCAATCAAAAAGTATGTTTAAAATATTGCACTTACAAAACCTTGGATTGCGAGCATAATTTGTTCCGGAAACATGCTTGTAATCCAAAGCACTTGTATATCAAAGCAAATTTTCATATAAGAAATAATGGAAACTCAAATGATTCGTCCACAACCATTTATTCATAAGTCCTTCAGTTTATAGTCCATATAAAAAGATTATAGCAATGACATAGGTTGTGTAACCATAAAATGTCCATCCACAAATGGCAGGGGATTAGAAGCAAAAACCAGCAGGAGCTAGAGAGTATAAAAGACAATAGAGGCACCTCTAAGTGTAGCAATATGGTTACATTTAATGAAGGTACAACATTTAGCAACTCACATGGTGGATGAATAAAACAGGCACATCTAAGTATACAGGCATCCGGGGTAAAGCTGTCCACATAGACCACCCTCCGCACCACCAGCTCTCACCGCTATCAGTCTGCAATGGTGACCAGGAAGACTACCCTGCAGTAGATCGACCTGAAAGCGAGGCTTGAAGTGCTCGAGGAGAGCAGAGTGGAAGGGACAACGTTGATGGCGGTGAGGAGGATGGTCTATGTGGACAGCTTTACCCCAGATGCCTGCATACTTAGATGTTCCTCTTTTAATCATCAACTCTGTGAGTTCCTAAATGTTGTACCTTCATTAAATGTAACCATATTGCTACACTTAGAGGTGCTTCTCTTCTCTTTTATACTCAGTTGTGACATGACGCTACTTGTATATAAAGACATCACTTGTATATCAAGTCACAATTTATTAAATTTTTTTGTTGGTCTTGCAAAACACTCTCAAACCAAGTTACTCTCAAACCAAGGTTTTACTGTAGTGCCTTAGGACCGGCACTGAGTCTTTCAAGCAGTGTATTTGGAGCCTGTATATCGCCGTTCTGTCTCCAGGAACCGGTGTGTGGTACAAGCCTCGATTTCGTGCAGGTTAGGGACCGGAAGTGACGTTGGTGTTACCCAGAAGCCTCTACGCATTTTGCAACCAATCATGTGTCTTCAGAGGCTTAAGGCGCCATCTTACTTTAGGTATTTATGCCCTTATTCCAGATTACTTGGCCAATCAGTTTGCCGTGGAACCGCAAATGCGCTTTCCGCCATATTAGTTACTGTTTCTCTATGCCTGTATTTTACTCTAGTGACTTCCTATTCACCCCATACCCACATACCTTTCGAAAATGGAACTAAGTGCCCCGATTTATTCTCATTATATCCCCCCATTTTAATTATTTTACGTTCAATATACACCCAAAGAAGTGGCTGGGAAGACTTTACAATCCTAATACATATGTAGCGGAGCCTCACTCTCCCTCTCTGTGCTTCCTCGTGTGAGGGACTTGTGTCTAGGGGTACCTGGGAGAGGAGAGTGCAGGAACACTACGCCAAGCTCTCCCCTCGTATGTGTATGAGGTTCAAGCAGAGTTAGTTCAATTACTTCCGGGTCTGTCCACTGCATACAAAACCTTAGTTGTTCTGTGGAAATGTGTCTGCCAATGATAGAGCCCCACACCAATCGAAAGTCCAACACTCCTTTATTTCTCGTACAATACGGTGAACACAATCAGTTGAACTTCCAATAACAGACGAACAAGGGGGGTGTGGATACGAGTAGGCCCAGGCACAACTGAACTCTCCTATTCCTTTGATAGCGAATAGGCTTGGCGCACGGTATCTGCCACCGACCGTGAATTTTGGTCACTGCCACCGACCGGATGAACCGTTGAGGCCCCTGCCACAGGCCTAATAGCAGGTCTCTGCCACGACCTGATTTAAATCGTTGGACCGCTGCCACCAGTCAATTAAACATGGACTGAACTTCCTCTCTGAACTTGGCCCCTGTTCGGAAGAGATATCCCTCCGTGCGGTCTCCAGAGGTTCACCCGGCACTGGCAATCTGCTGCACCAGGTCTTCGGGTGAGTCCCTCCTCCGGTCCCTTACGCCACTGGATTTGGGTGCCCCAATAACCCAGGGGCCCCCTAGGACAATCCCTCCCTCGCGGGACCCAGCGGAAGGTACTGGGCCCCAGGCCTCCGGCTGAGTACCTCACCCCAGACTGAAGGTGTCTGGGATGGAACACGAACTCCCGGTGTCCAGGCCTAGGCCGCCTGGACACCCGACCGCGAACAGCAGCCCTCAGGCTGAATGTGCATGGGACTCGAACCTCATGGCGAAGATGTCCGCCCCTTTATACCCTCTCCCAGGATGCACGGCGGGTTTCCCGCCCCGCAGTACAACCACTGCGAGAGGCCACAAAGGGTACGGCACTGCAGCGATGGTTCAACCCCGGCCCAAAGTGACAGTGCCACCTGCTGGGCCGCAGGGAACTATACATCACTGGTGTCCTCACCAGAATTTAAAAGTATATACCCGCTACACATATATCACATTTTATAACTCTTTAAAAATATTAATAAATCTCTACAAAACCCTTCTTTATTATTAATCTCCTTATGTATGCACCAATAATTTGAGAAACTATATCTATGAGCCAAATTTAAATGACTATACTACTATATAAAAAAAAAAAAAAAACAACAACTGTAGTAAGAAAATAAACAATATATTTAGAGCCCATTCACACAGGGGCGTCTTTGGATCCGACTCCAAATCGCCCCAGGTCGCCCCTAGTCGCCTCAGGTCGCGCTGGCTGAAGAAATCAATGTAAGTTAATGGAGCCGTCCTTATGCACACTACTGCAGTCGCTCCGACTTCAAAAAAGGTCCCTGTACTACTTCAATCCGACTCCTAGGCGACCTGTAACCATTCATTTCAATGGGAGTCGCCTCTCACTGTCTTAATAAGAGCAACTCTCCAGGAAGATAACATACATTTCTCCTGCAAAACTCTCTCTCCCCCCTCCCTCCCACAGAGCTGATTCTTGTTTGATTGGCCACTGGAATGTCTCTTGTCCTGCAGGCAACTTGGAGTTGCCTTGTAAATAGCTCCAGGTCGTGCTGTGATTCATACTCAGGTCGTGTCTGAGTTGCCTCATAAAATCGCACTGGAAGTCGTGTTGCCCCTGTGTGAATGGGCTCTTAAAACAAAGCAGGAAATAGAAATAATAATACTAATAAAAAGAAAAAAGAAAATAATAAAATAATAAAAAAAGAAAAAATGAAAATAAAATAAGAATGAAAAAAGGAAAGAATGAAAATAAAAATAAAATACATACTTTTTGATGGAATAAATTACACAATGTTGTGCAATGATGGCTATTTGTTTCTTAGGAGATTCTAAGATCACCTTATGTGGAGATATATGGAATTAATATTAACATACCAGTTGGGAATACCTGGATACATTTTAATGAGAGGAGTGGTTGATCCAGGAATAAAACAAGGCTTTTATATTCTGGTCTCTAGTGAGTGTCCATTTTAGAAGGTGGTAGTGAATCACGGATTGGTGGAAGTTTCTTCAATATGGATTCAAATTTGTGCACGTGGGTTTTGATTACCCATTTTTGAAGAGAAGCACTGGGACTTTCTTTTCTATACAGTATATACACAAGTTTTATTATATTATATAGTGGTATATTGTATATACAGCCAACACAGTATGTTCCATAGCAAAATTTAATCACTAATGATTGGTATATTGTTGGATGTAAATTTGTATTCACTGTTATAGGTTTATGGTAAATGTTATTTTTGGGATTAGTGCAGTTATCAAATATATTGAAACAACACTTACGGTATATATGGGCTACACATGGCACCCTAGTGAATGACAAAACAGGGGACTGGATCTTCATTGTAAGTAAATTTCTATCATAGCTCTGAAAATTTGACATTTATGAGCCATAAGTTCAACACAAATCCATATCCATGTTTGACCCTCTTTTTATTGGTCATAGGTGTATCATATTGAAATTCTATCAACAGAATCACAAAAACATACATTATACTTTACAGTCACTCCTTTGCTGCCTAAAAAAAAAAAAATGTACTCCTTTACTGTCTGAAACAAATATGTGTTGCTCAATGTCTGATAATTTTTACTAGTACTTTATTCAATTGTGACCGACTTAGCAGAATCAAATAATAATTTAAAGCAATTGGTTGAGTTGGAAAATGCATATAAATTTTTCATGTGATTGAAAAGTTCAATCACAACATAGCAAGCCCACTGTCAGTCTCACAAGACTGACAGTGAGTTTGCTATGCAGAGGCTTTCACTGTTGATCTTGTGAGATAAGCAATGAAAGCTAATTTCCTGCCAGAAAAGCAGCATCTCTGCTTAGGCATCTAGTACACATTGCCAGCACATATTTTTTAAAACGGGCTTCCTTAAAGTGGTAGTAAACAACAAAAAAAATAAAATAAATCTTCTCCCTGCACATTAATGTCATAATGTGCTAGTATGCATTACATACTAGCACATTGTGAAAGATTTACCTGAAAATGAAGCCCTCCAGCGGCCCGCTGTCACTGCTGACAGGGCTTCCATCTTCACTCGGTCTTCCTTCCAGGTGTACAGGCAGCCGGCGTTTGACTGGCAGAGACACTAAGATGTCACTCCCACACATGCGCATGGGAGTCATACCCGCGGCACGGCTCTCTCTAAGGACGGCGCGCCATCCATTGAGAGCTGAGTGCGCATGCACCGGTGATATTACTGGCACTGCTAAAGTTAATATCTCTTAAATGGTGAACGTTTAGGAGATATTTACTGTGCCTACAGGTAAGCCTTATTATAGGTTTGCCTGTAGGTATAAATAAAAAAGCCTTTACTACCACTTTAAAGCAGTGCTTTCAATAAGGTGTAAACACCATGCAGAGATCATAGAATGGTACCTCCAAAAGTAGGAAAACTTACAAACCTTTTAGACCCCAAACATTATTGAGGTCTGTTTGCACTTTTATATGTTACCTGGCTGGGTGAGAACTCTTCTTTGGAGCAGCATTATACAGCTCCTGCCCATGTTATAACTTTATTGGAAGTGCTGCAATGACTGTTGTATTATTTCTATATGGATGTCCATGTAATCTTGAATGTCAGCTGGACCTTTAGAAGCCAGAGATTCCTCTACTGGAACCATGGTTGCCTTGAGCAGCCTAGAGACAGGGGGGTCCACTACTGGTGTAACAGTCCACTACTGAAGGAGGGACTCCCCAAAGGGGTACCTTATAGCAAGTGTTCTTGAAAACACAAGAGCCACTTTGAACACTCCCAGTCCTCATGGACAAATTTGTCAGAATAAGGGGGGAGAAGGAAACGCCTTCGCTGCGCAAAACAGATTATCCAAAGGGGTACCGGCCCTCCGCCGCAGCCACCGCTGCATCCCCCATCTTGAAAAGGTTCCCGCACAGATGCAATAAGTGTGACAACCAGCGCCCCTTGACCGCGGCCCCGCACAGGGAGCACAGACCGAAGCCCCTCCACAGACCCAGGGCCCCTCACAGGGGCACAAACCCGGGGCCCCTCACAGGGGGGCACCGACCAAGGCCCCTCACAGGGGGCGGCCACCAGGCCCAACAGACTGCAGACACCACGGCCCATCAGGCCGCAAAAGCTGTGCCCTAGTAGGACGCAAAAGCCGCGGCCTTAATTTTTGGCCGTCTGCCGCGAGCGGGGGGACCGGACCAATCCGTCTGTAGGCTGCAAAGTCGCTGCCTAAATTACAGGAGCCGCGGCCTCCGCAGCCGCTACCCAGCTGATAGGCCGCAAAGCCACGGCCTAAATTTTCGCAAGTGCGCGGCCCCCGGACCAATTCGAGCCGCCGAAAACATCCCCAAACGGACAATGGCAGCCTCCGCCGCCCACTCTGGGGACATCCCCCAGCGCCTGTAGCGCCGCCAGTGGTCACCCGAACACAGACGCCTGGTCACTCACCTCCTGGGCCCCAAAATGCAGCAGGTGGGCCCATGGAATACCCCCTAGTAGCAAAACCAAGGTTGGAAAGCGAGGGGACAACAGTGTGTCCACAAAGCACCTAGGCCAGAAGTCTGGGCCTCACCCGGGAAGGAAAGGAGGGAGGGATGGGGGGGGAGGAGGGATGGAGGAGAACCCCAAGGGACCGAAAGAGAGAAAATAACAAACAAAAATTCCCAGGACTAGAGATCCCAGCAGGGAACCAGGTACTTACTCCTGACTAGGCAGAAAAAACCTGAATACCTAGAGCAGAGAGGGGGTTATATACTGACTGAGGACGGCCCATGGGCATAGCCAGGTGTCTGTTTTGTTTTTTTGTTCTGCCTAGTCCTACTCCTATGGAGGCGATATAACCCTATTGTTCTGAATAGGGATGAGCTCCGGCGTGTTCGCATTGAACACGTACAGAGCCCACCAGGAAGTCGGCACCGCGCTGTGCTAATCACAGCCAGGGACACATTTCCCGGTCTCTGCAGCCGAGCATCGGGAAATGTCTCCCTGCCTGTCATTAGCGCAGTGCGGTGCCGACTTCCTGGCGGGCTCTGCACGTGTTCAATGTGAACACGCCAGAGCTCATCCCTAGTTCTGAATAAGAAGGCTGTGTCTGTCAATGAACGAATGAGAAATTACATCATCTTTGTTTTCATTTGGTCAGACTTCCTACCCTCCCTGTACATACAATCCAATGAGTGCCTAACAAACATCCAAGAGTCCAAGGTAATTTAATGATAAAATGGATTCATAGCAGAATAAGGCCAAAGCATTTCGAGGGAAAAACTTACTTCCCCATCATCAGGGCTACAAAACAATAAAAATACAAAGGTCATGAATCTAAAAGTAAAAAGGTCATAAATATAAAAGCAAATAAACAAGTTAAAAAATTATGAATATAAAAGTCAAAGAGTATATAACCATTTGCATACTGTATCATTTCTGATTCCAGTAAATAGTAGACTCAACGATAATGATATCTTACATACAGACACCAAAGGTCACAATACTTCATTAGCAAGCACAATAACTAATAAAATGAAACAAATAATTTCACTGTTAGCTAATTCCACAACATATTACCCCTTAATTCAAAACTGATACAACATTACTAGTGGCATTGGGCAAATTTTATTAACTATTCAATAATAAAAGCAGATTCTGCAGTCATCTTCAGAAGCCAAAACAGAATTTTGATCACATCTGTTTTTTTTTTTTGTTATGTTCAAATACTGTCAGATCATATTGTTAATCAGCGTGCTTCATTATGCAGCTGTATTCCTAACACAATGGTAATTATAGCAAATAAATAAAATGTATACAATATGGCCAAAATCATCTATAGTGCCTTGCAAAAGTATTCACCCCCTTGGCATGTTTCGTGTTTTGTTGCCTCGCAACCTGGAATTAACATGGATTGTTTGAGGATTTGTATCATTTAATTTACAGAACATGCCCACAACTTTGAAGATGTTTTTTTTTTATTGTGAAGCAAACAACAAATAGGACAAAATAACAGAAAAAGTCAATGTGCATAACTATTCACCCCCCCCTAAAGTCAATACTTTGTAGAGCCACCTTTTGTGGCTATCACAGTTCCAAGTGGCTTTGGATAAGTCTCTATGAGCTTGCCACATCTTACCACTTTGGATTTTTGCCCATTCCTCCTTTCAAAACTGCTCCAGCTCCTTCAAGTTGGATGGTTTGCACTTGTGAACAGCAATCTTTAAGTCTGACCACAGATTTTCTATTGGATTGAGGTCTAGGCTTTGACTAGGCCATTCCAACACATGTTTCCCCTTAAACCTGTTTCCCCTTAAACCACTCAAGTCTTGCTTTAGCAGTGTGTTTGGGGTCATTGTCCTGCTGGAGGGTAAACCTCTGTCCTAGCCTCAAATCACACACAGAGTGTGGTACAGGTTTTGCTCAAGAACATCCCTGTATTTAGCACCATCCATCTTTCCCTCAACTCTGACCAGTTTCCCAGTCCCGACTGCTGAAAAACATCCCCACAGCATGATGCTGCCACCACCATGTTTCACTGTGGGGATGGTGTTCTTTGGGTGATGCGATGTGTTGGGTTTGTGCCAGACATAGCATTTTCTTTGATAGCCAAAAAGTTAAATTTTTGTCTCATCAGACCAGAGCACCTTCCTCCATACATTTTGGGAGTCTCCCACATGCCTTTTCGCAAACTCAAAACGTGCCATTTTGTTTTTTTTTGCTGAAAGTAATGGCTTTCTTCTGGCCACTCTGCCATAAACCCCAACTCTATGGAGCGTACGGCTTATTGTTGTCCTATGTACAGATACTCCAGTCTCTGCTGTGGAACTCTGCAGCTCCTCCAGGGTTATCTTAGGTCTCTGTGCTGCCTCTCTGATTAATGCCCTCCTTGCCCGGTCCTTGAATTTTGGTGTGCGGCCGTCTCTTGAAAGGTTTACTGTTGTGACATGTTCTTTCCATTTGGTTATGTTAGATTTGTTGGTGCTCCTAGGGATCATCAAAGATTTGGATATTTTTTTATAACCTAACCCTAACTTGTACTTCTCAACAACATTGTCCCTTACTTGTTTGGAGAGTTCCTTGGTCTTCATGGCAGTGTTTGGTTAGTGATGCCTCTTGCTTAGGTGTTGCAGCCTCTAGGGCCTTTCAAAAAGGTGTGTATATGTAATGACAGATCATGTGACACTTAGATTGCACACAGGTGGACATGATTTCACTAATTATGTGACTTCTGAAGGTAATTGGTTGCACCAGATCTTTTTATGGGCTTCATAACCAAGGGGTTGAATACATACATACGCACGTGCCAATTATCATTCTTTATTTCTGAAAAATAGTTTTATGTATATATTTTCTAATTTTACTTGACTAACTTAGACTATTGTGTTCTGATCCATTACATATAATTCAGATTAAAAAAACATTGAGCTAAAGGCTGTAATGTAACAAAATAGGTAAAAAGCCAAGGGAGTGAATACTTTTGCAAGGCACTGTACAAAACTGCAATAATTATATTGAAAAGATGAAAAGAAGGGGGAACCACTCACCTAAAAAAATCCTCTTCCGTTTGTTGTAACATAGCACTGCACTACTATACCACCTGGTGCTTAACAATCCTCACACATTTCACTCCCCAATGAAGCTTTGTCATACAGTGCTCCCTTAGAAAGTGAAACGTGTGAGAGTTGTTTATGTTAGTGCAGTGCTGTATTACAATAAACGGAAGAGGATTTTTTAAGGTGAGTGGCTTGCCTTCTTTTCATTTTGGACTGCAGGAACTGTTGCAGCTGGGAGGTTGACAAGGATATAGGTGCAGCCTGTAGCGTAACACTATTTTGTAAGCCATTCAGAAAATGCTTTGCATTTTCTGAATAAGGACAAAGTGTTCTCTGATTGGACAAGGTGGAGAGCGTGATGTCACCACCTCACCTCTGTACCTATTACAATCAGAGAACACGTTGTATTTATTTAGAAGATGCAAAGCAAAATGGCCAGCCTCCTGTGTTCACAATGCATCAGGCCAGCCGCTCAGCACAGGACAGATAAACTAGTTGAGAATACTGAAGTAGCTTCCAGAGGGATGGGCCAAGTATGGTATATATATTAGGTATGATAAAGGGATTGTAAACTTATTTTTTTAAATAACAAACATGTCATACAGACATGCTCAGTGCAATGGTTTTTCACAGAGCAGCCCCAATCCTTCTCTTCTGGAGTCCTATGCCGATGCTCCTGGCTCCTCATAGTAGCTTAGATTAAGAGGGAACAAAGTTTTACACCACCACATCCAAGTTAAATCAAGATAGAGAAATCCCCACCCCTAAAGCAAAAGGGAAGGAGGGGAGAAAAGTGGCAGATACTGTGGACCTTTTCTGGTGCAGAAAGACAAGTTACAAATATCTTTACCAAATTTTATTGACAAATATAAAGTTCAAATACATACCGTAGATGCATGAAAGTTAAAATTATGTGATATAAAAACTCAATTTTATATCAAGGGCTTCCCAAGGGCAAAACAGTGCCATGATTAGTGCACAGGGAAATCATTATAAAAAAAGGCCTGAAACAAAGGAAAAGAGAAATAAAATAAAGGAATTTGGATGCCCCCAAAACCATACCTGAAGCTCTTTAGGAACCAAAGTCCTTACTCCACATTCTCCCGAAGGTGTATATGCATAAAGCAACTACAATCCAGTTCTTCAAACAATTTTACAATTTTTTTGGGAATTAGTCATTAGTACTAAGCTCTGCCCCTGCTGGATCCATCTATGGAAAATAATGGGTAAAAAAGAAGAGCGTTTACACCTATATGTCCAAGCATAAAAAGCATTAATACTCATCCTGTACAACCTGCATTTACCATATGCATTCCTCATTAAAAGAGCTACTCTACTCCCCTATTCTAACCTAATACTCACCCACATAGTTACAACATCCTACTCATAACCATCCCATACAAAACATATAAATGGCATTTAGCGAGACAAAAACCCAAACCAAATAGATCAAAAATCGCTAACCCCAAAACCCTACTCCACCACACCACACTCACAATGATAAACCCAAATCTTAAAAAATATATATATATATATATATATATATATATATATATATATATATATATATATATATTGCACAGGACGCCAAGTTTGGGTCCTGGACGGGTGCTATATAGCACCAATATTTGGATTGTGGTCCCTTTAACCACTTAAGGATCCCTCACTGTATATATACGTCGGCAGAATGGCTCGTACAGGCACAATCACGTACCTGTAAGTGGCCTTTTACCTGCCGACGTCAGGGTCGCGCGCGCGCCGCCGGCGGTGCGCTCGCGACCCCCCTGCCTTCCCCGTAAGTCGGACCGCGGGTCCCGCGGACTCTATCGCCGCGGGGATCCCCGCGATCGTCTCACAGAGGCATGGAGCGGGGAGATGTTAGTGTAAACACATCTCCCCGCTCCCCTACTGACAATGTCAGCGATTTCCGCTCTGTGTAATCAGAGCGGAGATCGGTGATGTGTCACTCATAGCCACGCCCCCCTCAGTTAGAAACACGCCTCTAGGCACACTTAACCCCTCCAGTGCCCCTAGTGGTTAACCCCTTCACTGCCAGTGTCATTTTTACAGTAACCAGTGCATTTTTATTGCACTGATCGCTGTAAAAATGACAATGGTCCCAAAAATGTGTCAAAAGTGTCCGATGTGTCCGCCATAATGTCGCAATCACGAAAAAAAAATCGCCGACCGCCGCCATTACTAGTAAAAAAAAAAAAAAAAATAATAAAAATGTCTTAAAACTATCCCCTATTTTGTAAACGCTATAATTTTTGCGCAAACCAATCAATAAACGCCAATTGCGATTTTTTTTTACCAAAAATATGTAGAAGAATATGTATCGCCCTAACTGAGGAACAAAATGTTTTTTTATATATTTTTTGGGGATGTTTATTATAGCAAAAAGTAAAAAATATGTAATTTTTTTCAAAATTGTCGCTCTATTTTTGTTTATAGCGCAAAAAATAAAAACCGCAGAGGTGATCAAATACCACCAAAAAAAAGCTCTATTTGTGGGGAAAAAAGGACGCCAATTTTGTTTGGGAGCCATGTCGCACAACCGCGCAATTGTCAGTTAAAGCGACACAGTGCCGAATCGCAAAAAGGGGCCTGGTCATTATGCTGCGTATTGGTCCGGTCCTTAAGTGGTTAAGGAGTGGTGATGGTGTTCAGGAGGTCACCCACAATGGGTGAGGAATTACCGGCAAAATAAGTAGTCCAGAGAGGACTGGCTCGCAGTCCTCTTTGTTTTAATAGAGAGTTATTTGGGGCCCGGAATTTCGGAGGCTCTAAAGTGATATTCGGGTGGGATAGAGCCTCCACTCCTGACCACTGGGAGTCAGCACACAGGGGGTTAAAGGCTTCCAGGAAATAGCTCATAAAACATGAAGTGGTGCTAGAGGTGTTGTGAAAAGATGGGGATTGCACCTGTAAAGATGAGCTGTGTGTCTGCTGGGAGCTGTTAAGGATTCAGCAAGGGCTCTGGAAGTTCTGGGGCGAAGACCCCTCTACAAAAACTGTATGTGCCTTTTCTTTCATTTGTTTTGTGCTGAAGACAAGCAGGACTTTACTTTTTGCTGGAGATAAGCGGAGTTTGTTTTTATATTTTCATAGCTATAATCCCCAAAAGTTTACACCTGGTGTCTTGGATGCTGGCAAAGTGCATTTGCAGCTGCAAAAAACATTTAAAACAAACTGACACTTAGGCCCCTTTCACACTGAGGCATTTTTACAGTGTTTTGGCGCTAAAAATAGCGCTGTAATAACGCTTGAAATAATCCTGCCCCAGCATTCTCAATGTGAAATCACTGAGGGCTTTCACATTGAGGCGTTTTGCTGGCTGGGCGTTGAAAAAAATCCTGCAAACAGCTTTTTTACAGCAACTTTAGGGCGCATAAAATAGCGCTGTAAAAACGCCTATCCCCATTGAAATGAATGGGAACCGCGGTAAAAACGCGGTAAAACGCGGTAAAAAATAACAGAAGCTGTGGGGAAGGTCACATGACCACAGTACAGTAGAGGAAATGCAGGCCACATCTGCAGAAGCATGTGGAGAATCAAATGAAAGAACCTCTGATCCGGAGGAGTTCATTGACAGTATGAGGAGGCACCCTGAACTATGGGACAAAAGAAGCCCTCACTATGCAAACCGTCTAAAAAAACTAGCAGGATGGAATGATGTTGCTGCCCAGCACATTGAAAAGTGGACATCTTTATCAAGCATGTCAAAAACTGAGAAAAGTAAGTAGCTGCAATCCCAATCTAGTCCCTACTCTAGTCCTTCATTACCCTATTCAGTATGCTGTTAGTCCCAAACCCCCATCCCCATATGACCAAAACCGGCAAACCTTAATCCCACCCCTCATAGAACCATACCCCCCACCCTAACCTAATAGAGCTCTCTCATAGTCCTAAACCACCCACCTATTATAGTCGCAAACCACCCACCATAACCTTAACCACTTGACAACTGGGCACTTAAACCCCCTTCCTAACCAGACGAATTTTCAGCTTTCGGTGCTCTCACATTTTGAATGACAATTACTCAGTCATGCAACACTGTACCCATATGAAATTTTCGTCCTTTTTTTCACACAAATAGAGCTTTCTTTTGGTGGTATTTGATTGCCTCTGGGTTTTTTTTTTTTTTGTGCTATAAATGAAAAAAGACCGAAAATTTTGTAAAAAAATGAATTTTTCTTAATTTCTATTATAAAATTTTGCAAATAAGTAATTTTTCTTCATAAATTTGGGCAAAAATGTATACTGCTACATATCTTTGGTAAAAATAACCGAAATTAGTGGATATTATTTAGTCTGTGTGAAAGTTATAGGGTCTACAAGCTATGGTGCCAATCACTGAAAATGTATCAATTTGATTACACCTGATGTACTGACAGCCTATCTCATTTCTTGAGACCCTAACAAGCCAGAAAAGAACAATTACCCCCCAAATGACCCCTTTTTGGAAAGTAGACATTCCAAGGTAGTTAGTAAGAGGCATAGTTAGTTTTTTGAGGTTGTCATTTTTTCTCACAATTCTTTGCAAAATGAAGATTTTTTTTATTTTTATTTTTTTTCACACCAAATTGTCATTATAACAGGTTATTTCTCTCACATGGCATGTACATTCCACAAATAACACCACAAAATATATTCTGCTACTCCTCCTGAGTATGGCGGTACCACATGTGTGAGACTTTTATACAGCCTGCCCACATACAGAGGCCCAACATTGAAGTAGCCCCTTCAGGCGTTCTAGGAGCATAAATTACACATCTAATCTCTCAACCACCTATTACACTTTTGAAGGCCCTGGAGCACCAGGACAATGGAAACGCCAACAAAGTGACCCCATTTTGGAAAGCAAACACCCCAACGTATAATCTATGAGGCATTATGAGTCTTTTGAACTGTTCATTTTTTTCCAGAAGTTTTTGGAAAATGTGGGAAAAAAATGAAAACGCATTTTTTTTACACAAAGTTGTCCATTTATAAGATATTTCCAACACATAGCATGTACATAGCAAAAATTACACCCCAAAATATATTCTCCTACTCCTCCTGAGTATGGCGGTACCACATATGTGAGACTTTTACACAGCCTGGCCACATACAGAGGCCCAACATTGAAGTAGCAACTTCAGGCGTTCTAGGAGCATAAATTACACATCTAATCTCTCAAACACCTATTACACTTTTGAAGGCCCTGGAGCACCAGGACAATGGAAACGCCAACAAAGTGACCCCATTTTGGAAAGCAAACACCCCAACGTATAATCTATGAGGCATTATGAGACTTTTGAACTGTTCATTTTTTTCCAGAAGTTTTTGGAAATGTGGAAAAAATAGGATTTTTATAACAGCTTACCTGTAAAATCCTTTTCTTGGAGTACATCACGGGACACAGAGCGACATAGTCATTACTAATGGGTTATATAGATACCGTCAGGTGCTGGCACTGGCAACTTCCAAAACCGGAAGTACCCTCCCCTATATAAGCCCCTCCCATCCGGGAGCACCTCAGTTTTGTAGCAAAGCAATAAGTGTCCCCAAAGAGGGGTGGGAGCTCTGTGTCCCGTGATGTACTCCAAGAAAAGGATTTTACAGGTAAGCTGTTATAAAAATCCTATTTTCTTTTTCGTACATCACGGGACACAGAGCGACATAGTCATTACTAATGGGATGTCCTAAAGCAATGCCAAATGAGGGGGGGGATACACCATATATAAGCTGAGCGCTATCAGACATGAGGATCTTTTGCGGCCTGCAACACACTGCGCCCAAAGGCGACATCCTCCTGACTTCCAACGTCCACCTGGTAGAACCTAGTAAACGTGTGTACTGAAGACCATGTTGCGGCCTTACAGATTTGAGCCAGGGAGGCCTGGTGATGCACTGCCCATGAAGTTCCAACTGCTCTCGTGGAGTGCGCCCTAACTTTGAACGGAGGCGGTCTATTTCTCAAGCCATAGGCTTGTATTATGACCTGTCGAATCCACTTGGCTAAAGTAGATTTTGACGCTGCCTGACCCCTTCTGGGGCCTTCCGGCAGAATAAACAAAGTATCCGTTCTGCGAATCTGAGCAGTGGCTTTTAGATAAGCTTTAACTGCTCTTACTACATCCAAAGAATGCAATAACTTTTCCTCTACCGAAGTAGGTTTGGGGAAAAAAGAAGGAAGAACCACATCTTGGTTCAAATGAAACCTCGATACCACCTTAGGAAGAAAGGCTGGATGAGAACGTAACACTACTCCTGTCCTTATGGATAACCAGATATGGCTCCCTACAGGACATAGCTGCTAATTCCGACACTCTTTTAGCCGAACAAATGGCTACTAGAAAAATCAATTTCCTGGTGAGAAGAACCAAAGAAATATGCTGTAATGGTTCAAATGGTTGTTTCTGTAGAACCGACAGAACCAAGTTTAGATCCCATGGACATATGGGAATATTAACCGGAGGACTAATACGCATCACTCCTTGTATAAAGGCTTTGACTAGTGAATGCGAAGCCAAGGGCCTTTGAAAAAATATTGACAAGGCCGAAATCTGACCCTTGATAGTACTCAAGGCAAGCTTCCTATCTACAGCCCATTGTAGGGAGTCCAGACTCCTACCTATTACGTACTTACGTGGATGCCATTTCTTGGCTTCACACCAGGCGATGTACGCCTTCCAGATTCTATAGTAGATCTGCCTGGATACCGGCTTCCTGGCATTGATCATGGTAGATACCACAGAATTAGAGAGCCCTCTCTTTTTTAGAATGTGGGCTTCAATAGCCAGGCCGTCAAACCTAGGGCTGGTAAGGAAGGGTGGTATATCGGTCCCTGCGAAAGCAGGTCCGGACGATGTGGGAGAGTCCAAGGACTCCCCACTGACATTTTACAATCTCCACGTACCACGCTCTTCGGGGCCACGCTGGAGCCACCAGAATCACTGGTTTCTTTTCTACCCTGATTCTGCGGAGTAATCGAGGTAACCATTGTGGCGGTGTGAATGCATATATCAGCTTGAACTGATCCCAAGGGAACACTAGGGCATCCGAGCCGCAAGCTAGGGGATCCCTTGTCCGAGAGACAAACCTGTCCCCCTTTGCGTTGAATCTGGATGCTAGAAGATCTACATCCGATGTTCCCCACCGCTGACATATTGTCCAGAAAACCTCGGGGTGAAGGGACCCTTCCTCTGGGCCTAATTTCTGGCGACTTAGAAAGTCCGCCTTCCAATTCTCCACTCCTGGAATGAATACCGCAGATATGGCTGGGACATATTTTTTCTGCCCATTTCAGGATGTAATTTACTTCCCTCTGGGCTGCACGACTCCTGGTGCCCCCCTGATGATTGATATATGCCACTGCTGTGGCATTGTCTGATTGAATTCTGACAGGGGACCCTTGGAGTTTGGATGTCCATGCTACTAGGGCATACCGGGCTGCTCGTATCTCTAAGAGATTGATGGGCAGGGCCTTTTCTGCATCCGACCATCTGCCCTGGAGAGACTATTGCTCCAGTACTGCTCCCCAGCCTATAAGGCTGGCATCTGTAGTGACCACCTTCCAAGAAATCGGACTGAAGGATTTCCTTTTTTCCAGATTCTGGGAAACCAACCACCAACTCTTGCGAACGGAAGGGGACAAGGACATTGTAAGTCTAGGCCTGAATTTTTTTGTTCCAGGCTGACAGTATGGCCCCTTGCAAATTCCTTGAATGGAATTGACCGTAGGGTACTGCTTCGAATGATGCCACCATTTTTCCCAGCAGCCTCATATACAGGCGTATGGACGGCTGTCTTTTTTGTACCCACTAAGTGGATCAAATCTTTCAAAGACAACACCTTTCCTCGAGGCAAGAATATTTTTCTCTGGCCTGAATCCAACCTTAGCCCCAAGTATTCCAGACTTTTGACTGGTTTTTAGGGCTGACTTGTCTCGGTTGATAATCCAACCGTGAGATTCCAGATACTTGATCGTCTTGTGAACGACCACGTCTAGTTTTTTCACTGAGTGGTCTATCAGCAGCAAGTCATCCAGATATGCCATTATCATTACACCTTGTGTTCTTAGATTGGCCAATAAAGGGCCAGAATTTTTGTAAACACTCGTGGTGCTGTGGCCAAACCGAAGGGTAAGGCTCTGAACTGAAAATGGCGCCCTTCTACTGCAAAGCGTAGAAATTTTTGGTGGACTGGAAAGATGGGAATGTGCAAATAAGCATCTTTGATGTCGATCGTGGCTAACCAATCCTCCCCTTGTAGGGCAGTGGCCACCGATCGGATCGACTCCATCGGAAAGACCTGATATACAGGAATTTGTATAGCCCTTTTAGAATTAATATGGGCCTCCCGTCCGCGTTTGCTTCGGGACTGTAAAGAGGTTTGAGTAAAACCCGAACCCTCATTCTTCCAGGGGAACCTCCATAATTACTCCTTGGAGCAATAGTTGTTCTAGTGCCAACAGGAGGGACTCTCTCTTCCGGGGATCCCTTGGCACGTTTGACCTCAAAAATGGGAAGGAGGAGAGTCTTTTAACTCCAAACTGTATCCCAAACCTACTGCGGAGAGCACCTATCTGTCTTGATCGTGTCCCGCCAGGTCTCTTGCGAACAACTGGAGTCCTCCCCCCACCCGACTGAGTGGGGGCTTCAATGAATTTAACTTTGGGGGAGGTTTTGTACCTCCCCTGACCCAGGGTTTCTCATTACCCTGCTACTGTCCCTGTTTTTTACCCCCGGGATTTGACCGAGGAGGCCGTCGGAACTGTTACACAGCCGATGCCCCAGGGACTGGAGAAGCAGGCCTCTTAAAGAGGGACCTCTAATTCTGCTTTTAACCGGCAAGAGCGTATTTTTACCGCTGGAAATTTTCTGGATATATTTGTCCAGGTTTTCCCTGAATAAGCGTTCACCATGAAATGGGACGCTAACCAGCCATTCTTTACAGGGAGCTTCAGCAGACCAGTTTTTGAGCCATAGGAGCCTACGCGTATGTCTATAGACAGCGTAAGGCGGGAGGCCTGATGGACTGAATCCTCTATGGCGTCAACCGCAAAGCCTAAGGCTCTAGGTAGATCAGCTAGGGCAAAGCCTGCTGATCTGTCAAGTCCCTCAAGACCTGTTTCAACTGATCCTTCACTGCTTAGCAGACCCCAATAGCTGCTACTGCTGGTTGTATCACCAAGCAGATTTTCATAAGGACTCCAATCTTTTATTTATTGGGTTCTTGAACATTTGGACATTATCCACTGGACATGTCAGTGATTTATACATACAAGAGATGGCTGCGTCCACTGTAGGGACCTTCCATTTTTTTTTTTTTTTTTTATGAACTTATCCTCCATGGGATAGACCACCGGAAATCTCTTGGGGGAATAAATATTTTCTCAGGACGTTCCCAATCCTGGTAAATGAGCCCTTTCAGTAAAGGGTGAAGTGGAAAAGAACAAACAGTCTGGGGGCTTCTAGCGACCCCAACGAGGATACAGTAGTGGTTGATGGTTCCGCAAGGTGCATTTTTAAATGCTGATCGGACCATGTTAGTCAGAGACTGAACCCATAATCTTTCAGCTTGAGATGCTGAGAAAAGGTTCCCCCACTGTTGATTCCTCTATAACAGAATCAACCTCATCCTGATCCCCTTCAGGCAGGTCGATCCCTGTATGGGACTGTTGCTCTGCTAACAGGCACTCTGAAGGAGGAGACGGAGATCGGGCGTGCTTTCCCTGACAGGGAGGCAGCGATAAATGTTGACAATCTCTCTCTAATCCTCCCAGAGCTGAGGAAAAAACCTCCTCTGTTACATACACAGGAGCAGGTGACTGAGGACAGCCACAGTACCAAGTACCCCTGCGGGGTCTCTACGGTCACTTACCTCTGAACTTCAGGGGAGACTGGTGCAGCAGAAGTATGCCCAAGATCCTCAGAGCCCGATGAGACCCCTTTCGCTTCCTGGAAGATTCAGTTCCGGAGCTTCTGGACGGCATATTCCTAAGCCTAAAGCTGAGGTATTCCAGCCGTAATACACCACTTTTACTGAGAATAGTCTAGCACAATTGCTGCTATATCACAGTTGGTGTCTACTAATGTGCCTTTCTAGGGGATGCCTGTATCAACCGCTTGCTGTATACCTTTAAATGTTGCCAGCTCTGTCTCTGTACTTCATAGCCAGCTCACTACAATATTGTGGTTTTTTTAAAACTGCTGGGACGCCCGCACATGCGCAGAAGCGCTGCGGCGCGCACAGAGCGTCATCCCCCAGGCTCCGCCCCCTTTCCCGGCTCACCTCTATATATAGAGGCGCGTGCACGCGCACGCGCGCGGGCACGTGCGCCTTCGGCGCTAATTTCAAATATGGTAACAAGGGACAGGAGCCAGGGCCCCTCTTTGCCGCAGGCCGGGGGATGGACAAACACTGCAACATGGCAGAGGAAGCAGTTTCCTATAAGAGAACTCACCATCTGCCTGGACTTTGCTCTGCTGAGAAGAAGCTAGTCCACATGACAAGAAAACATTCCACAGCGGCCTCTAGTGGACAAACACAGGTACCGCAGTCTAATATATTAAATATATATATATAAAAAAAATTTTTTTTTTTTTTTTCTTGACCACCATTAAAAATTATTACATTTTTTTAGTAGTTACAGGCATGCACAGAATTTTGCGGGAATACCATTAGGTAACAGACAGAAAGACAAATTAGGCTTGGGGGTCCCCCAATAGAACCAAGTTCCTGGGGGCCCCCACTTACCTGTTCCCCGCCGCAGGACTTTGTTTGGTCCACAAAAGCCCAAACTTCACCTATCACGGCAGGCATTGTAATCAAACCTTCAGGGACCGGGTTCCCAAGGATTCCACTCCCCTGGACCTGTATAGCACCCTGCACAGAAAACATCTTGGTCGTGGGTATGACCAGAGCTCTGGATCCCAGGGTCCAGCTCTCCTAAGAGAAGCATTACAGGCAAAACCTTGCTCTTCTCTGCAAGGCCCGGGTACCGACCGTTTAGCTATGAAGCTTTTTTGGTCGGATCCGGAATAGCTTACTGAGGCCCAAAAGAACCTGTACGCAAGCTCAGTGAAAAACACATGTTTCTTCTTGGCCAACACCTTAGACACTGGCAAAAAACTGAGGTGCTCCCGGATGGGAGGGGCTTATATAGGGGAGGGTACTTCCGGTTTTGGAAGTTGCCAGTGCCAGCACCTGACGGTATCTATATAACCCATTAGTAATGACTATGTCGCTCTGTGTCCCGTGATGTACGAAAAAGAAAAAATAAAAACACATTTTTTTTACACAAAGTTGTCCATTTATAAGATATTTCCAACACATAGCATGTACATAGCAAAAATGACACCCCATAATATATTCTCTTACTCCTCCTGAGTATGGCGATACCCCATGTGTGAGACTTTTACACAGCCTGGCCACATAGAGGCCCAATATCCAGGAAGCACCATCAGGTGACCTAGGGACATAAATTACGCATCTAATTTCCTTACAATCTATCACATTTTTGAAGGCCCTTCATATTTCTAGCATATAGCATGTACATACCAAGAATTACACCCTGAACTACATTCTGCTGAGTAAATGGTAAACAAAAGATTACCTGTGGTTTTAGTAGTGCAATTGTCCACAGAAGGAGAGCCCTGATCCAGGCAGCAGGCAGGGACGTGGTCAGCGTCAGTGAATGTAATTGTCCAGGCAGCAGGCAGGAATATTGTCCATAGTCAGTACAGGCAGAGATACTGTCCATATACAGTCCAAGGTCAGTGCAAGTAGAGACATTGCCAGCAGTGCCAAAATATTGGTCCTGGTAGTAAGCAGGAACATGGTCCAAGTAGCAGGCCAGGAAAGAATGGGGACAGGGGTAGAGGCTTCTCCCACCCAAATCTCTTTGAAGCCTCCGAGTCTCCAGACCCTAATCCGGGAATGAGAAAACTAAAAAATTAGTTTTCTTCATCCAGAAAAACAATTCTGGAGCCCCTCACATATGTGAGACCCCTGTGTCCCCATTAGCATAGCAGGGTAAAAGATCAATCCAAGAGGCAGGCAAAAAACGTGGTCAAACAGTCCAGGGTCAGTTCCAGAGCAGGCAGAGGTAGGTACAGTTTAGGGTTAGGCAGAAGCGTGGTCGTATAACAAGCCAGGGTCAGTTCCAGAGCAGGCAGAGGTAGGTACAGTTTAGGGTTAGGCAGAAGCGTGGTCGTATAACAGGCCAGGGTCAGTTCCAGGGCAGGCAGAGGTAGGTACACTTTAGCGTTAGGCAGAGGCGTGGTCGTTTAGCAGGTCAGGGTCAGTTCCGGAGAAGGCAGCGGTATGTACAGTGGCATAAGGGGTGTGGCGGTAAATGACAATTAGGTTTACCATACTTTCCTAATAATGTAGAAAAGTATGGTAACGACGGAAACATCGACCAAAACAAAGGCCTGGTTGGGAAGGACAATCGGGACAATAATACACAGTGTCTCTTCTAGTTCCTTCTTTGGAGCACACCCGGCATCTCTTCTGACGTTTTCGGCCTGTTTCATGGGGGGGGGAGTTTATCAGGAAAGTGGCGTTCATGGAGTCTGCTCACTGAATCTGAGCGAATGCTTTCTGGTGGGTCTTCAGGGTACAAAAGGGCTTCGATAATTTCTTCTTGGTACTGAAAATAAGATAAGGGGGTCCTTGTAGATTTACGGTAAATGACATAAGTATTGTAAAGAGCCATACTGAAAAGATATATGGAGACCTTTTTATACCAATAGCGGCTTTTTCTTGTGGGAAGATAGGGTTCAATCATCTGATCATTAAAATCGACTTCCCCCATGAACAAATTATAATCATGAACACATGCTGGTTTTTGGATAGGGCCGTTTCTTTTGGGGATTTCCACGTAGGTGTCGTTATGTATCGTTGAGAGCATGTGGACATTTCTTTTGTCCCTCCACCTGATAGCCAATAGCTCTTCATTCCGCAAAGACGCCGTCTCCCCTTTTCGTAGTCTTTCAGTAACGAGTCTTTGCGGGAAACCCTTCCTGTTGGCTCGCACTGTACCACACGCTGGAGTGCCCTTCCGGTAAAGGTTGCGGAAGAGGGGGATGCTGGTATAGTAATTATCCACATAAAGGTGGTAACCCTTTTCAAGGAGTGGATATATAAGCTCCCAAACAACCTTTCCGCTGGCACCGATGTACTCAGGACATTCAGGGGGATGCAGTTGGGAGTCCTTCCCTTCATACACCAGGAAGGCGTAAATGTAGCCAGTGACCCGGTCACATAGCTTGTAGATTTTAACCCCATATCGGGTCCTTTTGCTTGGAATAAACTGCTTGATGCCAAGCCTGCCTGTGAAGTGGACCAATGACTCATCCACGGATATATTTTGGTCGGGGATATATAACTGGGGGAATTTCTCAGAGAAAAAATTTAGAAGTGGCCGAATTTTAAATAATTTGTCATGTGATGGGTCATTTCGGGGAGGGCACTGGGTATTGTCATTGTAATGGAGAAAGCGCATTATCATGAGGTATCTGGATCTTGACATAATGGATGAAAAGACTGGCATGTGCTGGATGGGTTTGGAGGACCAATAGGAGTATACTTCATTTTTTTTTGAGAGCCCCATGTTGAACGTTAGGCCTAAAAATAATTTAAATTCCTCCACTGTCAATTCTCTCCACACATAGGGACGGGCATAACTTGAATCAGGGTTGTTAGTTATGAATTGTTGTGTAAAGAGGTTGCACTGGGTCACGATGGAGGATAATAGGTCTTGGGTAAAAATTTAATTAAAAAAATCAATAGGGGCAAAATTCTCTGTGTTCACCTGAACACCTGGCTGGGCGGTGAAAGGGGGGATGTTTGCTGCTCCTGAATTGGGGGGAAGCCACAGAGGGTTTTCAAGGGCATAGGGAAGGCTGGCATGGGTCCTAACCCTTTGGGGCTGAGATGACACCCCGCTAGTTCTTGGCCTTTGCTGTAGTGGTACTTCATTTCTTGTGGATGGCACTGTGCTACTGGTGGATGGCACTGAGCTGCTGGTTGATGCCACAGCGCTACTTGTGGTAGCCTGCTGATCCATGTCAGAACGCCTTCGTTTCCTGGGCACACTTTCCTCTTCCTCTGAATCTGTAGAAGACCCACTGCTTATAACAGGTTCATATTCTGAACCAGAATCAGACTCAGAGAGCTCGTCGCTGCTCTCGTCAGTCAAGCAAAGCTGTTGGTATGCCTCCTCAGCGGAAAACATTTTTTTCGCCATACTGGTGACTGTGGGCTGTGGTGACAAACTGTGGTAGGAAAACTGGAACAGATATGGCTGCACTGATAGGTGCTGATGAGGCTGGTCTAATGAGGCTGCACTGCTGGGTTCTGATGAGGGTGCTGCTGGGTTCTGAGGAGGGTGCTGCCGGGTTCTGATGAGGATGCTACTGGGTTCTGATGAGGGTGCTACTGGGTTTTGATGAGGGTGCTACTGGGTTCTGATGAGGGTGCTTCTGGGTTCTGATGAGGGTCCACTGCTGGTAACTGATGAGGGTGCAGATGAGCACTATAGTGGCGCTGATGTGGTACTGATGGCACCGATGGGGCACTGTAGTGGCACTGGGCACTGTAGTGGCACTGGTGGAGCACTGGCGGCACCGATGGGCACTGAAGTGGCAGAGGTGGCACTGATGAGCACTGGTGGCACTGATGAGCTTTGTAGTGACACTGATCAGCCTTGTAGTGACACTGATCAGCCTTGTAGTGACACTGATCAGCCTTGTGGTGGCACTGATCAGCCTTGTGGTGGCACTGATGGACACTAGTGGCACTGATGGGTACTCTGGTGGCACTGGTGGCACTGATGGGCACTGTAGTGGCACTGATGAGTATTTTTGTGGCACTGCTTACACAGATGGGTACTGTAGGGGAGCTGTAGGGGCGCTGATGGGTAGTGTGGGGCACAGATTGGCACTTGCGTGGCACTGTGTGGCACTTAAGGGCACTGCTGAATATATATGAGACACTCACTGTTAAAAGGATCTCTCCTCTCCTCACACGCTGTATCGGTGTGAGGAGAGAAGAGAGCTGGACCTCTGTTTGACCCCAGTTTGTTTACATTCTGATCGCTCCCTCATTGGAGGGAGCGATCAGGTGGTAAAGAGCCGCTATCATTGGCTCTTCACCGCGATCCTTGTTGCAGTGGGAGCTGTGAACTCAGCGAGCATGGACACTTCCGCGAGCGCGCACCAGGGGGCGCACGGGAAGCGCGAATGCACGAGGACGTCCCAGGGACGTGAGCTCAGGATAACTCGACCACTCTGTGGACGTCTTTTGTCCATGACGCGGTCGGCAAGTGCTTAATCCCACCCATCATAGTCCCAAACCACCCACCACAACCTTAATCCCACCCATCATAGTCCCAAACCACCCACCACAACCTTAATCCCACCTATCATAGTCCCAAACCACCCACCACAACCTTAATCCCACCCATCATAGTCCCAAACCACCCACCACAACCTTAATCCCACCCATCATAGTCCCAAACCACCCACCACAACCTTAATCCCACCCATCATAGTCCCAAACCACCCACCACAACCTTAATCCCACCCATCATAGTCCCAAACCACCCACCACAACCTTAATCCCACCCATCATAGTCGCAAACCACCCACCACAACCATAATCCCACCTATCATAGTCACAAACCACCCACCACAACCTTAATCCCACCCATCATAGTCCCAAACCACCCACCACAACCTTAATCCCACCCATCATAGTCCCAAACCACCAACCATAACCTTAATCCCATCCGTCATAGTCGCAAACCACCCACCACAACCATAATCCCATCTATCATAGTCGCAAACCACCCACCACAACCTTAATCCCACCCATCATAGTCCCAAACCACCCACCACAACCTTAATCCCACCCATCATAGTCGCAAACCACCCACCACAACCATAATCCCACGTATCATAGTCGCAAACCACCCACCACAACCTTAATCCCACCCATCATAGTCCAGATTAACCCACTGTAACCATAATCCCGCATATAATAGTCCCAAAACACCTACTGTAACCATAATCCCACCTCTCCTAATGTCAAACTCCCCCACTGTAACCATAATCCCACCCTTCAAAGTCCAGATTAACCCACTGTAACCATAATCCTGCATATAATAGTCCCAAAACACCTACTGTAACCATAATCCCACCTCTCCTAATGTCAAACTCCCCCACCGTAACCATAATCCCACCCTTCAAAGTCCATATTAACCCACTAACCATAATCCCGCATATAATAGTCCCAAAACACCTACTGTAACCATAATCCCACCTCTCCTAATGTCAAACTCCCCCACCGTAACCATAATCCCACCCTTCAAAGTCCAGATTAACCCACTGTAACCATAATCCCGCATATAATAGTCCCAAAACACCTAATGTAACCATAATACCACCTCTCCTAATGTCAAACTCCCCCACCGTAACCATAATCCCACCCTTCAAAGTCCAGATTAACCCACTGTAACCATAATCCCATCCCAAAAAAAATATACCCCATGTTCTTTTGAACTTTTATTTTGCAATATAGAAATTAAATCTAAATGACACAAAGACACATTGTTAGAATAAGCATTTATTTTTGCATTTAACATTACAGAATGAAAAAAAGATTTTACTTAACATACATGAAACATTTTGCATGAAATATCTAATTAGAAAGAAAGTGAAGGCTGTATACAGAATTTTTATATCATATTTTCTTGCCAGCTTAGTGCACCAGCCGGACTCATAAAATAGTCTGCAAAAGTATCACGAATTGTGAATCCTACTATGGGTCCACGAACATGAAGGAAATTTGCCGGTTCAATGCTGTTTGACAGTGTATCCTCAAAATTAACTCCATCCCTTTCTCTCACCAAATTGTGTAGTATACATGCAGCTTTGATTAACTTGCATGCATTGTCCACACTGAGGTTAATTGGTTTCAGTAAAATTTGCCACTTGTTAGCCAGTATTCCAAACGTGCATTCGACAAGTCTACGTGCCCGACACAGCCTGTAGTTGAAAATCCTCTTTCGGGTATCCAGATTTCTTAACGAATACGGCTTCATCAAATGTTCGTGAATGGCAAACGCATCGTCCGCTACAAACACAAATGGCATTTCGGGTCCTTCTGTTCCAGGCAGAGGTCTGTTTTCGGGTAAATCCAACTGGTTATAGGCAAGTCTTTTTCCAAATTTGGTTTGCTGGAAAACAGCGGAGTCTGCACTGCTCCCAAATGATCCTATATCTACAAAAATAAATTTATAGTCTGCATCCACCACAGCCATTAAAACTACCAAAGTATTTTTTGTAATTGTAGTACTGACTACCGCTATGGCATGGTTTTATAAGTCGAATATGTTTCCCGTCAATAGCTCCTAGACAGTGTGGAAAATTAGTTTTATTCAAAAACCGCTGGGCTACATCTTCCCATTTATCCTTATTCGGGACAGGCATAAATGTAGTTTTGAGATTCCAAATGGCATTGCATGTTTCCTTCACAATGTTGCTTATGGTCGATATACCAATCCTAAATTCATATTGCAGTGATGTGTATGTATTTCCAGTGGCAAGATATCTGCAAAATAAAATAATTTTATTCAATTTCAGTAAAACTAATAAAAAAGCGATGGAAGACGCTTCGCGACAACTTCAAGCGGGAACTAATAAAACAAAATCAAGTCCAAAGTGGATCTGGATCAAGAAAAGGCAGAATCTACTGCCATTTCCAAGAATTTGACTTTCTGCGACCGGTGATGCAAGAGAGACAGTATGTATTAAAATGTTCTATGTGTTTATTTTTTTTAGAAATGTATATAAATAAGAGCATTACTAATTTTGCACTTTCTATTCATTTTTATTGTATACAGAACTGAAAATAATTTCAGCAGTAGTGAGGAGGAGGACAGTCAACCGGCAGGACCAGCGGCAAATGAAGAACAAATAGAACAGCAGCAGGAGGGGGACATTTGTGCTCTAGAGCCTCCAAGACGAATCGCAAGAACACCAACAACAAAGGCAAAGGAAAGCCAACAATTTATAGATGTGGTGAAAAAATTAATGGATTCACAAAGAAGTGACCACCCCGAAATCGAGGCCTTTACTAAGAGTTTAGTTCCCCAGATCGCAGAAATCCCTAAAGAGCATCAATGCGATTTGCGTATAGATCTTTTAAAAGTAATAAAATCGTACCAAGTTAAAAATAATCCCCCCCTTTCCTGTGGCCAACCCTTTGAACTGAGCACCCGAACAACAAATACAAGTTATAGACACCAGTGGGAAGATGCTCCAACACCATCTTACAATCCCTATGGCCCAAATCCCCATATCAGTCCCAGATTTCCATCCCAATACGGTATGGGCCAAAATTATTTCCCTCGCTGTCAAACTCCTCATCCTCCTCCGCCTACTCCTCCTCCTGCTCCTACTCCTACTCCTCAGGGAAACACTAGAGATGATTTACACCCTCACCCCCAATTTTATCATGATTTGTAACTACTGTATGTTTTTCAGAGTAAATTAGTTAAAAAAAAAAAATTGTTTAGATAAGATTTATATTATATATATATTTTTGTGTTTTATAAAAAAAATTTGATTACGGTAACTGTTCAAAATAAATATATTTCTAGTTCAATATTTAATATTTTTTTCAAAAAAATGTTTAATTTTACACATGTAGTGTAAATTGACCAATAAAATATATTTTTTCCCCAAAAATTTTGTAAGATGTTTTTTAATTCAGAATGATTAAAAAAAATTGGCATTTCTAAAATTACTCACCTCAGCGTTACAAGTAAGCGTTCACATGGCGGTATTGCTTCCCTACAATTAGTATCTTGTCTCAACAACGCAGGTGTCAGCAGGTCAAGAAGAAAGTCAAATCTATGGAAATACATAGATTTTAAGTTAAAGAGACGATAAAAGTAAGGTAAGGGTAGGGGAAAGGTTATGTTTTATAGTTTTAATCATACAGGTGTGGGATTATGGTTTGGATTTTGGGACTAGGAGTGGAGGGATTAGGGTTGGGAGTGTGGGATGGGATTAAGGATTTTGGTACTAGGAGTGGAGGGATTAGGGTTGAGAGTGTGGGATGGGATGGGATTAAGGATTTTGGGACTAGGAGTGGAGGGATTAGGGTTGGGAGGATGGGATGGGATTAAGGATTTTGGGACTAGGAGTGGAGGGATTAGAGTTGGGAGTGTGGGATGGGATGGGATTAAGGATTTTGGGACTAGGAGTGGAGGGATTAGGGTTGGGAGGATGGGATGGGATGGGATTAAGGTTTTTGGGACTAGGAGTGGAGGGATTAGGGTTGGGAGTGTGGGATGGGATGGGTGTATTTTAGGAACTACCGAGACTGGCATTAGGGGTTTAGGGACTACTAGGTGTGGGTTTAGAGAACTGGCATATACTTACGTTGCAATGCTCATCCGAGTGTAATTTCGGAACTTGTCAGGGTGCTCTCTCAGATCATGATAGAGAATGGCAAATTGTCCTCTGTCAGAGTGCCTTTGTTGGATTGGATGCACCCAAAATCGACGTTGTGATCTCTGCTGTTGCAGAAAATGTTCCCAAACATGGAGCACAAACAACAACAGTAGCTCATGAAACTCCATCTTCTCCACGTTCTGTACAAAACCAGGAAGTACACAGGATATGATGCAAGGGGGTAGGGTTATTAACAGACGCTAACGCAGTAAAAACGCGGTAAAAAAAGTCATATTTTTGACGCGTTTTTTCAACGCCTCAGTGTGAAAGGGGCCTTAAGGAGACAGTGTGCTTATCCACTTGCCGCCCGCCCTATAGCAAATTGACGGTGGCAAAGTGGTTTCAATATCCTGACTGGACGTCATATGACGTCTTCAGGATATTGAGCCGCTGCGCAACCCCGGGGGCACGCATCGCGGCGATCGTTGTTGCGGGATGTCAGTCTGACACCCCGCAACACCGATCTAGGTAAAGAGTATCCGACGGAGACTCTTTACCACGTGATCAGCCGTGTCCAATCACGGCTGATCACGATGTAAACAGGAAAAGCCGGTCATCGGCTTTTCCTCACTCGCGTCTGTCAGACGCGAGTAGAGGAGAGCCGATCGGCTGCTCCTCTGACAGGGGGGGTTTGTGCTGATCCATTATCAGCGCAGCCCCCCCCCCCCCGAGGATGCCCACACTGGACCACCAGGGATGCCACCAGACCACCAGGGATGCCCACCTTAAGGTATGCCACCCTAGACCACCAGGGATGCCAATTAGATATGCCTAATGGATGCCAATCAGTGCCCACAATGGATAACAATCAGTGCCCACAATGGATGACAGTGCCCACGATGGGCACCACTGATTGGCAGGCATTATTGTTTGGCACTGATTGGCATCCATTAGTACAAAAAATTACAGTACAGTGCCACCTATCAGTGCCCATCCATGCCACCTATCAGTGCCCATCCATGCCACCTATCAGTGCCCATCTGTGCCGCCTCATCGGTGCCCGTCAGTGCCACCTCATCGGTGCCCGTCAGTGCCACCTCATCGGTGCCCATCAGTGAAGGAGAAAACTTACTTATTTACAAAGTTTTGTAACAGAAACAAAAAAAAACATTTTTTTTTCAAAATTTTCGGTATTTTTTTAGCAGAAAATAAAAATTGCAGAGGTGATCAAATACCACCAAAAGAAAGCTCTATTTGTGGGAACAAAATGATAAAAATTTAGTTTGGGTACAGTGTAGCATGACCGCGCAATTGTCATTCAAAGTGCAACAGCGCAGAAAGCTGAAAATTGGTCTGGGCAGGAAGGTGTATAAGTGCCCAGTATGGAAGTGGTTAAGGCATGTCTTGGGTGAAGTCAGCTCAGACATTGCAAACAGCAGACAAAGGCATGGAGGAGGTCATCAAGGCTTTGGCACAAGCCACTGCGACCCAGCAGCAAACCACTGCGACCCAGCAACAAGCCACTGCGACCCAGCAACAAGCTTTAGCAGAGGCAAACCGTCGCCATGAGGAAAGCACACGGCTGCTAACCGCCCAGTTTACGGCCCAGCAGGAGTCCACTCAAGCACAGATGGCTGCCTTGCAGGAGGCAGTACAGCGGCTGGCTCAGGGACGAGAGCAACCGGTCGTTGCCGCTGGCAACCAAGTGTCTGTGAGAGCCACCCATTTCTTACAAAAGCTAACACCCAGTGATGACGTAGAGGCCTTTCTCACTACCTTTGAAAGGATAGCAGAAAGAGAGGGGTGGCCCCGTGACCAATGGGCTGGCATTATCTCCCCTTTCCTCACCATTGACCCGCAAAAGGCTTATTTTGACCTCCCATCTGAGCACATCAGCGACTATGAGCGGCTGAAGGCAGAGATCCTGGCCCGCCTTGGAGTGACCACAGCCGTCCAGGCTCAGAGGGTGCATCACTGGCGGTACAAACCTGACCGACCACCTAGGTCCCAAATGCACGAACTAGTGCAGCTGGTGAAAAAATGGCTGCAGCCGGAAAAATTGTCGGGCCCACAAATGGTGGAACGGGTGGTGATGGACTGGTACCTGCGGTCCCTGCCAGATGACCTACAGGGCTGGGTAAGCTATGGAGACCCTGCAACTGCTGACCAGCTGGTTGAGTTGGTCGAAAGATATACCATGGTAGAGGACCTGCTTGGGCCTGCCAAGCATTGGGAACCCACACCAAGGGCAACCAGACCAGCCACAGCACCTAGGAGAGAACCCCTGCCTTACATTGAAACCCGCAAACCTGCATCATCTTCCGCAGAACCGCAAAGGTTGGTTCCTGTCCCAAGGATGGGGGACCTACAGTGTTGGCGATGTCGGTCCTGGGGGCATACCCGGGCCCAGTGCCCACTGCAGGAGGAGCCTATGGACTGTGGGACTGGCCGGAGAGGCTCCTTCTATGTGCAAAGAGCGTGTGCCACTCATCTTGATCTGGGTGCAGGACGGTTCGAGTGAGTACACTCCCCTCATTTCTGTAAATATTTTATTACCGGTATATCTTTTCATGTGACGACACTGGAGAAATTACACTTTGCTACAATTTAAAGTAGTGAGTGTAGAGCTTGTATAACAGTGTAAATTTGCTGTCCCCTAAAAATAACTCAACACACCCCTAAGTGAAAATGTCCAAATTGGGCCCAAAGTGTCAATATTTTGTGTGGCCACCATTATTTTCCAGCACTGCCTTAACCCTCTAGGGCATGGCGGTCACCAGAGCTTGACAGGTTGCCACTGGAGTCCTCTTCCACTCCTCCATGATGACATCACAGAGCTGGTGGATGTTAGAGACCTTGCACTCCACCACCTTCCGTTTGAGGATGCCCCACAGCTGCTCAATAGAGTTTAGGTCTGGAGACATGCTTGGCCATCATCTTTACCCTCAGCTTCTTTAGCAAGGCGGTGGTCGTCTTGGAGGTGTGTTTGGGCTCGTTATCATGTGGGAATACTGCCCTGCGGCCCCATCTCCAAAGGGAGGGGATCATGCTCTGCTTCAGTATGTCACAGACAGTACATGTTGGCATTCATTGTTCCCTCAATGAACTGTAGCTCCCCAGTGTCGGCAGTACTCATGCAGCCCCAGACCATCAAACTCCCCCCACCATGCTTGACTGTAGGCAAGACACGCTTGTCTTTGTACTCCTCACCTGGTTGCTGCCACACACGCTTGACACCATCTGAACCAAATACGTTTCTCTTCTCTCATCAGATCACAGGACATGGTTCTAGTAATCCATGTACTTAGTCTGCTTGTCTTCAGCAAACTGTTTGCAGGCTTCCTTGTGCGTCATCTTTAGAAGAGGCTTTCGTGTGGGACAACCAATTTGATGCAGTGTGCAGAGTATGGTCTGAGCACTGACAGGCTGACCCCCCACCCCTTCAACCTCTGCAGCAATGCTGGCAGCACTCATACGTCCATTTACCAAAGACATCCTCTGTATATGATGCTGAGCACGTGCTCTCAACTTCTTTGGTCAACCATTTTGAGGCCTGTTCTGAGTGGAACCTGTCCTGTTAAACCGCTGTATTGTCTTGGCCACCATGCTGCAGCTCAGTTTCAGGGTCTTGGAAATCTTCTTATAGCCTAGGCCATCTTTATGTAGAGCAACAATTCTTTTTTCAGATCCTCAGAGAGTTCTTTGCCATGAGGTGCCATGTTAAACTTCCAGTGACCAGTATGAGAGAGTGAGAGCGATACCACCAAATTTAACACACCTGCTCCCCATTCACACCTGAGACTGCTGGGCTCTGAGGAAGAAGTGTATGACTTCGAAACGCGTAAGCCGGCAGTGGCTCTATTCATATGCGCGGAGCGTCTGTGGAGTGTGGGTTCGAGCTCATTTTCAGCTGCCATCTATCTGAAATATCACTGCACTGCGAGTTATTTTCTGCTACATTGTAAGTAGTATTTATGCTTTTTTAATAAAATCTATCCTAAACGATAATACACTAGGCTGGTGCGCCCTTGTTTCCTTTCTTCTACACCTGAGACCTTGTAAGAATAACGAGTCACATGACACGGAGGTAAAATGACTAATTGGGCCCAATTTGGAAATTTTCACTTAGGGGTGAACTCACTTTTGTTGCCATGTGTTGAGTTATTTTGAGGGGACAGCATATTTACACTATTACATAGTTACAGTTTGTAAGGTTGAAAAAATCCAACCTGTGTGTGTGCGCTTTTATGTCAATATTACATTGTATATCCCTGTATGTTGTGGGCATTTAGTTGCCTGCCTAATAATTTAAATTATCGCTGCTCCCTGCTGAAACCACTGCTTGTGGAAGAGAATTCCACATCCTTACCGCTCTTACAGTAAAGAACCCTCTACGCAGTTTAAGGTTTTTAGTGAATGGCCGCGAGTCTTTTTAAATGCCCTATCACGGAAATGTTTTATCCCTATTGTGGGGTTACCAGTATGGTATTTGTACATTGAAATCATATCCCCTCTCAAGCGTCTCTTCTCTAGAGAGAAAAAGTTCAGTGCTTGTGATCTTTCCTCATAACCAAGATCCTCCAGTGCAGTTTATTAGCTTTGTTGCCCTTCTCTTGACTCTCTCCAGTTCCAGAACATCTTTCCTGAGGACTGGAGCCTGGAACTGTACGGCATACTCCAGGTGCGGCGGGAGTGGGAGAATTATCGTTTTATCTCTGGAGTTAATCACCTTTTTAATGCATGCCAATATTCTGTTGGCTTTGCTTGCAGCATCTTGCTGAGTCGGTCATCTACTAGGACCCCCAGGTCTTTTTCCATCCTAAATTCCCCCAGAGGTTCTCCCTCTAGTGAGTAGATTGCAGTCGTGTTTTTGCCACCCAAATGCATTATTTTAAATGTTTCTATATTAAACGTCATTTGCCATGTAATTGCCCACACCATTAATTTGTTCAGATCTTCTTGCAAGGTTTCCACATCTTGCGGAGAAGCTGATGCCTTGCTTAACTTAGTATCATCTGCAAATACTGAGATTGAGCTTTGTATTCCATCCTCCAGATCATTTATGAATAAATTAAATGGGATTGGTCCCAGGACAGAACCCTGGGGGACCCCACTCTCCACACCGGACCATTCCGAGTACTCACCATTTATCACTACCATCTGAACTCGCCCCTGTAGCCAGTTTTCAATCCATGTACTAATCACCCTTTGGTTCATGCCGACAGACCTTAGTTTGTACAGTAAACATTTATGGGAAACTTTATCGAATGCCTTTGCAAAATCCAGATACACCACGTCTATGGGCCTACCTTTATCTAGATGGCAGCTCATCTCCTCATAGAGGGTTAATAGGTTGGTTTGGTAAGAACGATTCTTCACAAATCCATGCTGATTACTGCTAATGATACCGTTTTAAATGACTAAAATCTTGTATATAGTCCCTTATCATCCCCTCCAAGAGCTTGCAAACTATTAATGTTAGGCTAGAGGGTCTGTAGTTTCCAGGGATATATCTTGGTCCTTTTTTAAATATTGGTGCTACATTGGCTTTTCTCCAATCAGCTGGTACCATATCAGTCAGAAGACTGTTTGTAAAAATTAGGAACAATGATCTGGCAATTACTTGACTGAGTTCCTTAAGGACCCTCAGGTGCAAGCCAACTGGTCCCGGTGACTTTTTTTATGTTAAGTTTTCCAAGTCTATTCCTAGTTCTATCCTATGTTAGCCATGAGGGTGCTTCCTGTGACGTGTCATGAGAATAAACATTGGAGTTTTGGTTACTGAAGCCCCTTGTTTCCCTCATGAAGACTGAGGAGAAGAATACATTCAAAACCTTTGCCATCTCTCCATTCTTTGTAACCAGACTCTCTATATCATTCTTTATGTGGCCGAAATAATCTGTCCTCCCTCTTTTACTATTAAAGCGGTTGTGCATGTGCAGTATCATGGCAGTTGTAAATTAATCAAAGGCAAAGGTGGCAGCTTCCTTGGCTGAAAATTATAGAGTGTCAGGGTCACCTGTGGCCAGGTGACAGATGCACACCGTAGGGGGACAGGAGTGCACCGCGAGGTAGTGAACCCTATGGCTGGCTTCTGCGGATAGGAAACTGGGTGGTTGTGGAAAGCGGGACCAGAGGAGCACAACCGGGATCCAAACGGAAGCTAGAGCCAAGATTCCCCAGGGCGCGGAGTCTAAGACCCAGCTGGTCTTCTCCAGGGCCTCTAGTGGTGAGGATGTTAGCTGCAGGCTGGGACCAGGTTGCGGCCCCTGGAGTTTCCTAGCTCACGCCCCGTAGGATAAGGGGAAAAGAGGGGAAGCAGCAGCACACGATAAGAGAGAACCGAATAACAAGCTGAAGGTCAGGGGCCACAAGCAGACAAGGATAACGAAGAACGAGCCGAAGGTCAAGGGTCACGAGCAGACAGGGATAGTCGGGGACAAGCCAATAACGTAACAGAGAGACAGACGTAGCACACGGCAGGCAGGAACCCAAACACACAATGCCTAACAAACACGTTGATCAGCAAAGCAGGCTTGCAGTGCACAGGTTAATATAGTGTTCTGTGATAGGGCCTGGGGTGGAGTCAGGCTGGGAGGAGATTATAAAGGAAGCCAGGTGAAGGAGGTCTGGTCTCTAGATGAACACATGAGGAGGAAGGTAAGATGGCAGACAGACATTAATGCATATCCATGACAGTACCCTCCCTCTTACGAGGCCTCCCCCTTCCCCGCCTGGGCCCAGGTTTAGAGGGAAACTTCAGATGAAACTCCTTTAACAGACGAGGTGCAAAGACCTCAGATGCAGTGATCCAAGACCTCTCCTCAGGACCAAACCCTTTCCAATGAACGAGGTACTGAAGAACGCCTTTACAGAGTCGGGAGTCCAGAATTTGACTGATCTCGTACTCCTGATTATCCTCAGAGAGACAGGCGCCACGGTAGGGAGAGGACGAGAGAATTTATTGAGGACTAAAGGCTTTAGAAGAGCAACATGAAAGGAGTTAGTGATTTTAAGGCTCTTAGGAATCTGGAGTTTGAAACAAACCGGATTCAGTTTAGCAGTTACCGTGTATGGACCGATGAATCGTGGAGCAAACTTCAGAGAAGGAACTCGGAGCTTGATGTTCCTGGTAGAGAGCCAGACTTTGTCCCCTGGCTGAAAAGAAGACGGTTTACGCCTGCGGCGGTCGGCAAAGCCTTTGAATTTTTCAGCAGCTGCCCGGAGGGAATCATGAACGTGACCCCAAACGGAATTGAGAGACTCCTGAACCGAAGCCAAAGCTGGAATGTCTGGAGAACAGATCATGGGAAGAGGAAGTTGAGGGTGTTTTCCATAAACTGTGAAGAAGGGTGTCTTCTGCGAACTGGTATTCACATGATTGTTATGGGAGAATTCTGCCCACGGGAGTAGAGAGGATGTCAGGCTACGTACTTACCGAGGCCGAGATGCCGAGAGTGGTTCACCCTTGCACCCAAGCGCACTCCGCCCCCTGGAGGTGAGACAGGGAGAGGACAGCACGAGGGAGCACTGGCCACCAGCAGGTAGAGGTGTCTTGCTGAAGAATCTAGCAGGGATGAGTCTGAAGAACAGGCCAGGAGTCAAACACCAAGGGTAGACAGGGTCAAACAGCAACCAGTAGCAAAGGCACAAGTCCGTTTAGGAGTTTGGCAGAAAGCACCAGAATAGTCAGGTTAGGCAAGAAGTCCAGGGTACAGGCAGAAGGTAGAGGGCTGGAGACAGGCAGCAGATCCGGGTCACAGGCCGAGGGTCAAGCACAAGGAGAGAGGTAGAAGTCCGTTTAGCAAGCCAAGGGGTCAGGTTCAGGAGAAGCAGAAGCGTAGTCAAATCCGGTCCGGGTCACAGCAGGAGAACTTTAACTTCTTTCAGGCACAAGGAAACACAGTAAAGCTGACAAACCAGCAACCAGATAGTGTTACTGCGTCTGTTTAAATAGGCCCGCCTGTAGTCCCATTGGCGAGCTATTGCGCACGCGCATTCGTCGTTGCGCCGGTGCGCGCACCCGAGCACGCCGAAGCGCCGTCCCGCCACGCACGCGCATGCGCCGATGCGCCGTTTTGCCGCGCATGCGCACTGAGCGCAGATTGGTGACAACAGACGGGGAATTTCCCTGACAGTGCCCCCCCCGAGGGGCGGACTCTGGACGCCCAGACTGGCCATTAATTCCGGATGTTCTTGGTGAAAGGCTCGTATTAGGCGAGGAGCATGCAAGTTCCTGGATGGTTCCCAGGAGTTGTCTTCCGGGGGGTACCCCTTCCATTTAACCAAGTATTGTAACTGTCTGCCTTTTTTCCTACAGCCCAGGATGGATTCCATCTCAAATTCCTTTTCCCCATCTACTTCAACTGGTGGTGGAGGAGGTTCATCTCTTCCAGGAAAAGCGTTGGGAATGACGGGTTTTAATAAAGATGAGTGGAACACTGGGTGAATCCTATAGGAATCAGGTAATGCTAGTTCAAAAGCCACAGGATTAATAGCTTGTTTGATCTTGAAGGGCCCGATAAATCTAGGGCCGAGCTTTCGAGAGGGAATAGGCAATCTGAGGTTGGCGGCGGAAAGCCAAACTTTTTCCCCGACTCTGAAAGCTGGGTTTTCCTTCCTCCCCCGGTCATAAAATTTCTTGTAGGATCCTTGGGCATTCCGCATCATCTCCTGGAGTCTTTGGAAATTCGCCTGGACAGAAGCCACTCGGTCCTGGACCGCGGGAACAGGGCTCTCGGGGATGTTTTCAGGGAGAAAGGAGGGATGAAAACCGAAATTGGCCCAAAAGGGGGTTTGATTGGTAGCAGAATGCATTGAATTGTTATAGGCAAACTCTGCGTAAGGAAGTAGAGATGCCCAGTCATCCTGGGAAGCAGAGCAGAAACAACGGAGGTATTGCTCCAGGGTCTGATTGGTTCTGTCTGGCCATTGCTTTGGGGGTGGTATGCTGACGAGAGGCAGGTTTTGACTTCTAGTGACTTGCAGAGTTCCTTCCAGAATTTCGAAGTGAACTGGACACCTCTGTCGGAGGTGATACTCTTTGGTATTCCATGAAGCCTGGTTATCTCCTTAAAAAAGATTTGAGCAGTATCCATGGCCGAAGGTGTCCCAATCATCGGTAAAAAGTGAGCCATTTTTGAGAGGCGGTCCACAACGACCAGAATCGTGGTAAACCCTCCGGAGGAAGGCAAGTCCACGATAAAGTCCATGGACACGTCCGCCCAAGGGCGCTCAGGAATGGGTAAGGGCTTGAGCAGGCCCCAACTCTTGGTGTTTGACCCCTTGTTACGCTGACACTGAGTGCAGGAAGCGACATAAGACTTACAATCTTGCCTCCAGCCTGGCCACCAGAAGGAGCGGGAGACAAGTTCCGACGATTTACGTGCTCCGAAGTGACCTGCCAGTTTGAGATCGTGGAAGGTCCTCAAGACCAGCGGTCTTGTTTCCAGAGGGACGAAAATCTTGTCCTGGGACCAGAATAGGCCGTCCCGCTTCTCCAGGGAGGTAGTGACCGGATCAGAGCAGAGCCCGGAAGCGATTTTAATAGAGGTGAGTAGATCAGCCTGGGGAATCAACAGAAAGTTCTGAGCTGACAGAATGGTGCCCGGTTGGGCCGACTGAGGGGTTTCCGGAAACATCCTGGATAGCGCATCCGCCTTCCCATTCTTGGAGCCGGGTCTATAGGAAATGTGAAAGTTGAACCGGGTGAAGAAAAGGGCCCAACGGGCCTGCCTGGGGCGTAGACGTTGAGCTGTTCTTAAGTACTCTAGATTTTTATGATCTGTGAAGATCATGATGGGGTGTACTGCCCCCTCCAGAAGGTATGGCCATTCCTCCAGTGCGAATTTTATGGCCAGTAATTCCCGGTCCCCTACATCATAGTTTCGCTCCGGGGGAGTCAACTTTTTAGAGGCAAAGGCTACTGGATACAGTAGAGCCTTGGGGCCTCGTCTTTGAGAGAGGATGGCTCCGATGGCTGTCTCAGAGGCGTCCACTTCCAGGGTGAACGGCAGTAGAGGATCCGGGTGCTG
This sequence comes from Rana muscosa, assembly GCA_029206835.1. Classification (NCBI taxonomy): domain Eukaryota; kingdom Metazoa; phylum Chordata; class Amphibia; order Anura; family Ranidae; genus Rana; species Rana muscosa. The sequence continues at coordinate 172,846,300 of CM055123.1, forward strand.
AAGTACTGGTGCTGAAGTGAAGACGTCCTTGAGGCGAGAGAAGGCCTCTTGAGCTTCTGGAGACCAGTGAAAACGGTTATTTTGCCGGGTAAGTTGGGTTATTGGGGCCACAATGGAGGAAAAGCCCACGATGAATCTCCTATAGAAGTTGGCGAAGCCTATAAACCGCTGTACCCCCTTCTTGTCGGTTGGGGCTGGCCAGTCCTAAATGGCCTTCACCTTCTGCGGGTCCATCGCGACCCCGTCGATGGAAATGATAAAGCCGAGGAACTGTACGGTGGTCTTTTCGAACTCGCATTTCTCAGCTTTGAGGTAGAGTTTGTGCTTCCGAAGGATGGTGAGGACCTTCATGACATGAGCCCGGTGGAGTTCGATGTTGGTGGAAAAGATGAGGATATCGTCCAGGTATACTACTAAGAAGTCATCAAGGTGCTGTCTGAAAATGTCGTTGACTAGGTGTTGGAAGGTGGCTGGAGCATTACAAAGACCGAACGGCATGACCGAATACTCAAAGTGTCCGAAACGAGATCTGAAGGCGGTTTTCCACTCGTCTCCGGCCCTGATTCTGATAAGATTGTAGGCCCCCCGTAGATCCAGTTTGGAAAAGACCCGAGCAGATCGGAAGCGCTGAAATAGCTCCGGAATAAGGGGTAGTGGGTACCTGTTCTTAATGGTTATCTTGTTTAGGTCCCGGTAATCGATACAGGGCCTTAAGGACCCGTCTTTCTTTTCCACAAAGAAGATTCCTGCACCGGCTGGAGAGGAGGAAGGGCGAATAAATCTTTTCATCAATATAAGCCTTGAGGGCTTTCAACTCGGTTTTGGACAACGGAAAAATACGTCCGAACGGAATTTTAGAGCCCGGCAAGAGATCGATAGGGCAATCATAGGGCCGATGAGGTGGTAGATGGTCGGCTTGCTGCTTATCGAACACGTCCCGGAATTCTAGATAGACTGAAGGAACATGCTGTAGGTTGTCCGGCTTGGCAATCATGGAAGCGCAGACCGTAGAGGCAGAGGCAAGACAGTTCTGGGAACAATAGGAGGAGGTGAAGCTAACCTCTTTCTTCACCCAATTTATGAGGGGCTCGTGTGCCTGTAGCCAGGGAAGACCCAGGATGATGGGGAACATCGGGGAAGGTATGAGGTCTAACCGGAGAAGTTCTTGATGACCCGAGTCAGAGATGGCAAGGATAGGTTTGGTTTCCTGCGTGATCAGCCCTGAATGGGGCAAGGACCCATCCGCCAGGTGGATCTGAAGGCAGTGGTCCTTAGGTTGAGTGGGGACATGGAATCTTGAGGCTAAGGCAGAGTCCAGGAAGCAGCTGCAGGCTCCAGAATCAATAATTGCCGGGAGGCGGATTGCCCCTTCCGGCAGCTGTAGAGACACAAAGAGAATGACATAAGACTGAAGGTTGTCAAAGAGTTGATAGTTTAAAGTGTCTTTAGAGATAGACTTACTAGGTCTTACGGGGCAGTTGAGGAGGAAGTGGCCGGCACCCCCGCAATATAGGCACAGATTGGCCTGGCGCCTTCGCTGTTTTTCCTCAGGAGTCAGGGGAGCCCGAACCAACCCGAGCTGCATGGGTTCTGGCTCAGGAAGAGGTGTGACTGCAGGCGCAGAGGTTGGTGGGTAGTGAGGTACAGTCCTGGATGGAGGCCAGCTGGGACGAGGAGATTGAAAACGCTCCGCCCGTCGTTCACGCAGACGCCTATCGAGTTGTATGGCGGATTGGATCAGGTTCTCCAAGGTAGTGGGGGTTTCGATCCTGGCCAGCTCGTCCTTGAGAGTCTCAGATAGTCCCTGGCGGTATTGGTATCTGAGGGCCGCCTCATTCCATTTGGTGTCGGCGGACCATTTCCTAAATTCCGACGTATAGTCCTCCACCGGTCTTCTCCCCTGAGTTAGGTTATGGAGGACGGACTCGGCCGTGGCTGATCGCTGGGGATCATCGTATAATTGAGCCATATGTTCAAAAAATGTCTCTACTGAGTCCAATATGGGGCTCTGTTGCTCCATCAGGCCATGGGCCCAGGCTTGAGGGTCATCCGTTAAGAGAGAGATGATAAACCCCACTTTTACTGCTTCCGAAGAGAAGGTCCTTGGTTGGAGGGCAAGGTAGAGGGAGCAGGCGTTTTTAAAGGCCCGGTATTTTTTGCGGACACCCGAAAAACGTTCCGGAATAGGGACCCTGGGTTCAGGGGTGGCCATCACTACTGTAGAACTCGTAGGTACTTGGGAGTTGGTGGCGGTGTTGGCAGAGGTGGCAGCTGTGGGGCCTGGTCCTAGGAGACCGGTGAGCTGTTGAAGACGGCCATCAATCTGAGTATATCCCTCTTGGAGTCTTTGGACAGTGTCCGTTAGGGTGGAGACCTGCTGGCAGAGGGTGTCAAATGGGGAACGCACTCTGTCGGCCTCAGACATCTGGCTGGTTTGTACTGTCAGGCTACGTACTTACCGAGGCCGAGATGCCGAGAGTGGTTCACCCTTGCACCCAAGCGCACTCCGCCCCCTGGAGGTGAGACAGGGAGAGGACAGCACGAGGGAGCACTGGCCACCAGCAGGTAGAGGTGTCTTGCTGAAGAATCTAGCAGGGATGAGTCTGAAGAACAGGCCAGGAGTCAAACACCAAGGGTAGACAGGGTCAAACAGCAACCAGTAGCAAAGGCACAAGTCCGTTTAGGAGTTTGGCAGAAAGCACCAGAATAGTCAGGTTAGGCAAGAAGTCCAGGGTACAGGCAGAAGGTAGAGGGCTGGAGACAGGCAGCAGATCCGGGTCACAGGCCGAGGGTCAAGCACAAGGAGAGAGGTAGAAGTCCGTTTAGCAAGCCAAGGGGTCAGGTTCAGGAGAAGCAGAAGCGTAGTCAAATCCGGTCCGGGTCACAGCAGGAGAACTTTAACTTCTTTCAGGCACAAGGAAACACAGTAAAGCTGACAAACCAGCAACCAGATAGTGTTACTGCGTCTGTTTAAATAGGCCCGCCTGTAGTCACATTGGCGAGCTATTGCGCACGCGCATTCGTCGTTGCGCCGGTGCGCGCACCCGAGCACGCCGAAGCGCCGTCCCGCCACGCACGCGCATGCGCCGATGCGCCGTTTTGCCGCGCATGCGCACTGAGCGCAGATTGGTGACAACAGACAGGGAATTTCCCTGACAGAGGACCAATCGTCATGGTGAGAAGACACAAAGGTGCGAAGAAAGACCTCTAACTCCTGATTAACCCTCTCAGTCTGTCCATTGGATTGGGGATGGTAAGAAGAAGAAAAATCCAAGACAATATTGAGGGATTTGCAAAAGGCTCTCCAAAAACGAGACGTGAATTGGACTCCCCTGTCGGAAACAATATGAGAAGGGACCCCATGTAGGCGGAGAATTTCCCGAATGAAAATGGGAACCAAGGCAGGGGCAGAAGGAAGACCAGGAAGAGAAACAAAATGAGCCATCTTGGAGAATCGATCAACTACCACCCAAATGACTGTATTATTCTCAGACAGTGGGAGATCGGTGATAAAATCCATGGCAATATGGGCCCAGGGTTCCTTAGGAATGGGCAAGGGCATGAGGAGACCAGCAGGAGCTTGTGTGGAGGATTTGGACTGAGCACAGACATGACAAGCTTTAACGTAGTCTTTGACGTCTGAGCGGAGATTAGGCCACCAGTAGTGACGACTGATGAGTAGGAAGGATCGGAGGAATCCAGAATGCCCTGCCACCTTGGAATCATGTCCCCAACGAAGGATCTCAGCTCTTAGCTCAGTGGGGACAAAGGTCTTACCAGGCGGAATTTTTGACTTCAGGGTGGTAGAGTGGGCAACAATGCATGAGGTGGGAATGATCGGCTCAGGTTCAGGGGCGGACTCCTTGTCCAAAGTGTCAAATGACCTAGAGAGCGCATCAGCCCGACGGTTGCAGGAACCAGGTTTGTAAGTAATCGTGAAATTAAAACGGGCAAAGAAGAGACTCCACCTGGCCTGTCTAGGATTCAGACGTTTAGCATTCTGTAGATACTGTAAATTCTTGTGATCGGTAAAGATCGTTATGGAGTGAGGGGAACCCTCCAAGAGATGACGCCACTCCTCTAACGCCAATTTAATTGCAAAAAGTTCCCGATCACCGATGGCATAATTCCTCTCTGCCTGAGAATTTTTTTTGGAGAAGAACGCACATGGTTGGCGTCTCTTCTCAAAGATTTGAAGAAGCACAGCTCCCACCCCCATTGAGGAAGCGTCCACTTCAATAAAAAATGCATTCCCAGGATTTGGTCTCCTCAAGAGGGGGCCAGAAACAAAGGCCTGTTTCAGGTTGTGAAATGCAGAGACAGCTTCGGGAGGCCAGTCTCTGGCATTCACACCCTTCTTGGTCAAAGCGATAATAGGCGCGGCAATGGAAGAGTAATTCCTTATGAACTGCCTATAATAATTAGTGAAGCCAAGAAAGCGCTGTGTGGCCTTGAGGCTAGCAGGAAGAGGCCAGTTGGTGATAGCCAAGACCTTCCCAGGGTCCATACGAAGACCCGAACATGAGATGAAGCACCCCAAAAACAGGACCTCAGAACATTCAAAGGAACATTTCTCCAGCTTGGCATAGAGATTGTTCTCTCTAAGACGTTGAAGTACAGTGCGGACATGGTTTCTGTGGACGAGCAGATTTTCAGAAAAGATCAGAATGTCATCCAGATAGATGACAACAAACTGGTACAGCAGATCTCTGAAGATTTCATTGACAAAGTTTTGAAACACGGCTGGAGCATTACACAGACCAAAAGGCATCACCAGATATTCGTAATGCCCGTCTCTAGTGTTGAATGCAGTTTTCCATTCGTCACCCTCCCGTATTCGAATGAGATTGTACGCGCCTCTGAGATCCAACTTGGTGAAAATGGAGGCACCCTTCAACCTATCGAATAGCCCAGATATTAAGGGTAAGGGGTATCGATTTTTAATAGTAACCGCATTTAAACCCCGATAATCGATGCAGGGTCTTAAGGTACCATCCTTTTTGGCAACAAAAAAGAACCCTGCCCCTGCAGGCGATGAGGATTTCCGGATGAAACCTCTCTCCAGATTCTCTGCGACATACTCCGACATGGCCTGGGTCTCTGGGATGGACAGAGGGTAGGTACGACCCCTGGGTGGAGTTGCTCCGGGGACAAGATCAATAGCACAGTCAAAAGACCTGTGGGGAGGAAGCACCTCAGCTGATTTCTTACAGAACACATCCCGGTATTCGCTGTATGCAGCAGGAAGATCAGAAGAAACAGAAGTGGCAGCAACCGGAAGACTCTCCTTGGGGGTCACCTTGAGAAGACACGACGAGAAACATGAGGAACCCCAGGCCAGGATCTGCCCAGAGACCCAGTCCACATGTGGAGAGTGGAGCTGTAGCCAAGGGAGGCCCAATACAACTGGGGTAGAGGCCTTGGGTAGAATAAGAAAGGATATCCACTCCTGGTGGTGAATCCCTACCGACATCCTAATGGGTAGCGTCTGGAAGCGAATAGGGCCCCCTGGGAGAACAGTGCCATCAATTGCCGAGACTACCAATGGGGTAGTGAGAGGTGAAAGGGTAAGCTTCATAGAAGAAGCAGTTCTCCAATCCATAAAATTGCCGGCAGCCCCGGAATCCAGGTATGCAAGGGTTGACTGAGGAGAAGTGCCTACATGAAGGAACACCGGCAAGAGCAGGCGAGAAGGTGATGATTCTGGGTCCAATACTCCACCTTCCAAATGTATTAGACCCGAGCGTTTCCCGGACGAAGCGAGCAGGAGTCACGAAAATGACCCTTGCCCCCACAATAGAGGCACAAGCCCAGAGTTCTGCGCCTAGCACGTTCTTCGGGGGTTAGTCTGGTCCGGCCCAGCTGCATAGGTTCTTCAGCAGGTAGAGGATGCTCCACGGAATGAAGGGAGGGGAGCTCAGACTGGCTAGGACCCAGAGAGTGCTGGCGTCTTTTTTCTAAGGACCTCTCTTGAAAACGAATGTCGATCTGGTTGCATAATGAAATTACATCGTCCAGACCGACGGGAATGGCTCTTCCCGCTAATTCGTCTTTCACTCGGTCAGAGAGGCCATGTAAAAAGGTAGCGACCAGGGCCTCATTATTCCAGCTCAATTCAGCTGTGTGGATACGGAACTGAAGAGCATATTGCCCCACTGAACTAGATTCTTGGCGAAGACGTAAGACAGCACTAGCCGCTGAAGAAGCCTGAGCCGGCTCTTCGAAGATATTACGAAAGAGCGTCAAGAAATCGGACAGACTGGAAACCACCGGATCGTTCCTCTACCACAGGGGGGCAGCCCAGGCCAAAGCTTCACCGGAGAGGAGGGAAATGATATAGGCTACCTTAGCCCGGTCAGACAGGAAGCTTTGAGGCTGAAGCTCAAAATGAATTGTGCATTGGCTGAGAAACCCCCTGCAGGCCTTGGAGTCCCCAGAGAAACGGGACGGAGCTGGCAATCTTAGTGAGTGTGAGGCTGTGACTGGTGCGATAGGTACAGCCGCTGGTTGTACTTGGGGTTGCGGATTCGGGGTTCCCAAGGAGACCTGAAGCTGCTCGAATCGAGAAGCCAGATCCTGGAGGAATCGCATCACCTGAGTCTGATTTGATTCCTGGGTCTCAAGTCTGCGAACTATGCCCTGCAATGGATCATCCGCGGGGAGCGGGATGTCAGCCGGGTTCATGGCTGATCAAACTGTCAGGGTCACCTGTGGCCAGGTGACAGATGCACACCATAGGGGGACAGGAGTGCACCGCGAGGTAGTGAACCCTATGGCTGGCTTCTGCGGATAGGAAACTGGGTGGTTGTGGAAAGCGGGACCAGAGGAGCACAACCGGGATCCAAACGGAAGCTAGAGCCAAGATTCCCCAGGGCGCGGAGTCTAAGACCCAGCTGGTCTTCTCCAGGGCCTCTAGTGGTGAGGATGTTAGCTGCAGGCTGGGACCAGGTCGCGGCCCCTGGAGTTTCCTAGCTCACGCCCCGTAGGATAAGGGGAAAAGAGGGGAAGCAGCAGCACACGATAAGAGAGAACCGAATAACAAGCTGAAGGTCAGGGGCCACAAGCAGACAAGGATAACGAAGAACGAGCCGAAGGTCAAGGGTCACGAGCAGACAGGGATAGTCGAGGACAAGCCAATAACGTAACAGAGAGACAGACGTAGCACACGGCAGGCAGGAACCCAAACACACAATGCCTAACAAACACGTTGATCAGCAAAGCAGGCTTGCAGTGCACAGGTTAATATAGTGTTCTGTGATAGGGCCTGGGGTGGAGTCAGGCTGGGAGGAGATTATAAAGGAAGCCAGGTGAAGGAGGTCTGGTCTCTAGATGAACACATGAGGAGGAAGGTAAGATGGCAGACAGACATTAATGCATATCCATGACATAGAGGGGTATAATTACACTTTAATTTATTACTCTCCTCTGCTATATGCCTTTCGTGTTCTATCTTAGCCGCCCTGATTGTACCCTTACATTTCTTATTGCATTCTTTGTACATTTGGAATGCTGATGAGACCCCTCAGCCTTATATTTTTTGAAGGCCTAATTCTTTGCTTTTATATGCATTTTTACATTGGAATTAAGCCACCCAGGACTTTTATTCACTCTTCTAAATGTATTACCCATTGGGATGCACTGGCTAATACCCTTATTTAATATGCTCTTAAAGCACACCCATTTTTCCTCCGTGTTATTTGTTCCTAAGATTTTATCCCATTTAATATCTTCTAGCAAGGGGCGTCGTTTATGGAAGTTGGCTCTTTTGAAATTCAGTGTCTTCGTATTCCACTTGTGTTTCCTGCTTGTTTGATTTATACTGAAACTTGTCCTGTGATCGCTGTTTCCTAAATTGCCCCATATTTCCACATCTGTGATCAGGTCTGTAGTTAGTAATCAGTAGGGTCTAGTAACGCATTGTTTCTTGTTGGTGCATTTACCATCTGACCCATGAAATTGTCCTGCAAGCTGTACACTCACTACTGCTGCTGCCTTTATGTCCAGTGAGGAAAGAGCTTCCGCTCTCAGGCACAGTGCTGAATTGAGATTGGGTAAAGGAAAGTATTTGGGGGGGCTGGGGTGGAGCTGAACACAGAAGCTTTTTTTACCTGAATGCAGACAATGCATTCAGGTAAAAAAAAAACTCTACTTTTACAACTACTTTAATGCGACTATGTAAAAATATACCATGCCTGGAATTCTTCCTTAAAGTAATGCTTAGGGACATCTTCTTATTGGATCCCCCGCCGGCACGCTCCTGGCTCCCCCTCCCCACCGAGTGCCCTCCATAACAATCACCAATGACACACAGAGTGTGATTCAGCCCCGTCCCTCATTCCCTCCTCACTGGCTGTGATTGACAGCAGCAGGAGACAAAGGTTGTATCTGACTCAATGAGGAGAGAGCCTCTGCTCTTGTGCACATCGCTGGATTGAGATCAGGCTCAAGTATAAGAATACATGCATTAAGGCCCCTAAGAATACATGCATTAAGGCCCCTTTCACACAGGCGTTCCTTTTGTTCATTTTCATCCATCCGTTGACGGATGAAAAACAGACATCAATGCATCTCTATGGAAAAACAGATGATCATCTATTTACATCCGCTTCCGTAAACGTCCATTGTTTGGAACGGATCAAAGCCCTCTTGATGTACAACCAGACATCCCAACCTGCAAAAACGCATTTCAGGGAGGTGGCAAACTCATTTCAGGGAGGTGACGCTTTCCGCCGGCAACACCCCCCATCCCCCAAATTAAATGCAGCCTTACCAGTGCCCATGAAATAGAGCTCAGGCATGCAATGGGTGCAGAGTTCAGGGTTTAGGAGTGTGCTACGTACAGAGTGCAGGGTTTAGCAGGGGACATTAGGGGTCAGTGTGGAGAGAGGTGACATTAGGGATCAGTGTGGAGAGAGGGGGACATTGGGATCAGTGTGGAGTGAGGGGGACATTGGGATCAGTGTGGAGAGAGGGAGCATTAGGGATCAGTGTGGAGAGAGAAGACATAAGTGTGTGTGTGTGTGGGGGGGGGGGGGTGGTGTCTGTGTATGCATGCAGTGTGCTTTGTGTGACTGTTCTGTGAATGTTGAGTGCACTTGGTTTACCTGGAGTACTCGGTCAGTTTGGGAAGAAATCCAGACATGGCTGTTACAGGTATGGTAGAGCAGCACACTCGTCCCTGGAACAGCAGAGAAAAATAGCTGTGACCAGCATGCTGCACGAACTGGAGGGGGCACAGTGTCCTGGGACCAACAGCCAAACGGAAGCCAGAGGGGTGTGTGCACTGCTTGTGGGCAGAGAGGGATATTCACAGTGCACAGAGAGGATGACTAGTGGCAGTAGATTGCAGGCTGAAATAGGAGATTAAAAGGGGGATGTTTGCTCATAGTAGACAGGAGTAGTGTCAAGGTCACCTGTGGCCAGGTGACAGATGCACACCGTAGGGGGACAGGAGTGCACCGCAAGGTAGTGAACCCTATGGCTGACTGCTGCGGATAGGAAACTGGGTGGTTGTGGAAAGCGGGACCAGAGGAGCACAACCAGGATCCTAACGGAAGCTAGAGCCAAGATTCCCCAGGGCGCGGAGTCTAAGACCCAGCAGGTCTTCTACGTACAGAATGAATGACCAGCTCAGGTTCACAGGGGGCAACCTTGGGTAGGCAGGACGAGGAACAGGAGGGACCCCAAGCCAGGATCTGTCCAGTAGTCCAGTCCACATGAGGAGAATGGAGCTGTAACCATGGGAGACCCAAAATTATAGGCGTTGAGGCCTTGGGTAAGATAAGGAAGGATATCCACTCCTGGTGGAGTGTCCCTACCGACATCTTAACAGGGAGGGTCTGGAAGCGGATAGGTCCCCCTGGGAGAACAGTACCATCAATCGCCAAGACCACCAATGGCATGGTGAGGGGCAAAAGAGTAAGTCTCATGGACGATGCGATTTCCCAGTCCATAAAATTACCAGCGGCTCCAGAATCCAGATATGCTGAGACCGAATGAGAAGAAGCACCAACATGAAGGAACACAGAAAGCAGAAGACGAGAAGGGGAAGGTGATATTTCTGGGTCCAATACTCCACTTTCCAGATGAAGTGGACCCGAACGTTTTTCTGGACAAAGAGAGCAAGTGTCACGAAAATGACCTTTGCCCCCACAGTAAAGACACAGACCAAGAGTTCTGCGCCTAGCACGTTCCTCGGGGGATAGCCTGGTCCGACCCAGCTGCATGGGTTCCTCAGCTGGTAGGAGATGCTCTACGGGTCGAAGAGAGGGGAGCTCAGGCTGACTAAGAACCAAGGAGTGCTGGCGTTGCTTTTCTAAGGTCCTCTCCTGAAAGCGAATATCGATCTGGTTACACAAGGAGATAACGCCGGCCAGATCAGTGGGGATGTTTCTTCCTGCTAATTCATCCTTCACTCTATCAGACAGGCCATGCAAAAAGGTTGCGACTAAGGCCTCATTGTTCCAGCTCAACTCAGCCGACAGTATGCGGAAATGAAGGGCATACTGTCCCACAGAAGCAGACTCTTGGCGGAGACGTAAAAGGGCGCTGGCCGCTGAAGAGACACGAGCCGGTTCTTCGAAGATATTCCGAAAAAGTTTCAAGAAGCCAGACAGGCTAGAAACCACTGGATCATTCAGTTCCCACAGAGGGGCTGCCCAGGCTAAAGCTTCACCAGAGAGGAGGGAAATGATATAGGCTACCTTAGCCCGATCAGACAGGAAGTTTTGGGGCTGGAGCTCAAAATGAATCGTGCATTGGCTAAGGAACCCCCTGCAAGCCTTGGAGTCCCCAGAGAAACGGGACGGAGCTGGCAGTTGTAGTGAGTGTGTGGCTGCGACTGGTGCAATAGGTGCAGCCGCTGATTGTATTTGAGGTTGCGGATTCAGGGTTTCCAAGGAGGCCTGAAGCTGCTCGAAGCGAGAAACCAGATCCTGGAGGAATCGCATCACCTGAGTCTGATTCGATTCCTGGGTTTCAAGTCTGCAAACTATGCCCTGCAATGGATCATCCGCGGGTAGCGGGATGTCAGCCGGGTTCATGGCTGATCAAACTGTCAAGGTCACCTGTGGCCAGGTGACAGATGCACACCGTAGGGGGACAGGAGTGCATCGCAAGGTAGTGAACCCTATGGCTGACTGCTGCGGATAGGAAACTGGGTGGTTGTGGAAAGCGGGACCAGTGGAGCACAACCAGGATCCTAACGGAAGCTAGAGCCAAGATTCCCCAGGGCGCGGAGTCTAAGACCCAGCAGGTCTTCTCCAGGATGTTATGCTGCAGGCTGGGACCAGGTCGCGGCCCCTGGAGTTTCCTAGCTCACGCCCCGTAGGATAAGGGGAAAAGAGGGGAAGCAGCAGCACAAGATATGAGAGAACCGAATAACAAGCTGAAGGTCAGGGGCCACAAGCAGACAAGGATAACGAAAGAACGAGCCGAAGGTCAAGGGTCACGAGCAGACAGGGATAGTCGGGGACAAGCCAAATATGTAACAGAGAGACAGACGTAGCACACGGCAGGCAGGAACCCAAACACACAATGCCTAACAAACACGTTGATCAGCAAAGCAGGCTTGCAGTGCACAGGTTAATATAGCATATCCATGACAAGTAGGCTAACCAGAGCAGAGAGGGTTTTGTGCCGCTGTCACTTGTAAACAGAGAAGCTGTGAGCAGAGGAGCGAGGGATCGTGCTGGAGGTGGGGTAAAGCCGTTCCGCCTGAAAAAAAAAGCCCTGCATCCACCTGCCATCAGAGACAGAGCAGCTTGAGCGGCTGTACTCCATTCGGCCGCTCGGGCAGCTCTGTCTGTGGCTGAGTGACAGACCCAGCCGGGAGATTACTCTGTACTCGCGGGTGTCCGGGAGCCCACAGCCAATTGCGGGAGACTCCCACGACTCGCGGGAGACTTGGGATCTCTGTACAGCTGATGTAAAACTGATTAGAACCTGATGAGAAACTGATCCCTTTTTCTTTGAAAAAACATGACTGAACTGATGAAACAAAAAGAAACGCTTGTGTGAAAGAACCCTTTATTTTTTTTATTTTAAAAACCTTCTACCTTTAGAACTACTTTTAAAGTGGAAGTAAACCCATCCATTTACCAGTTTCAAAAAAATTGCCGGAAATGTAACACTCCCATTGGTTGTGCTCTCAACCAAACCATCAAACCATCCAATGGCTGGTAAGTGTCTTAATATTAAAAGTCAGCACCTGGAGCTCTTCTTTAAACCCTTCCTGATAATACAATGATTTGTATCATTTTGTTTTCCTTCTGTGTGAGCTTCCTGTTACTGTTAGTAGGGCAGAAGGAGAAGGACACAGTATGAGTGAAAGAAAAGGTAACAGATTCTGTTTATACTATGTTGTAATAACTAAAGGAACCACATCAATGCCTTGTGGGAATCCTCCCACTATACTTATGTTTATTTGCATTTTCTATTAAACAGAGATAAATGTCAGATGTAGAACAGTGTGGCTGGGGATGTGCTTTGCTTACAAGTGACAGCAGGGTTTGATAACGGTTCTTTATGATGTCACTAACAAAGCAAGGGAACAAACTGAGCTTCATGTGTCATGGCTGCTATGTATTGACAGATTCCTGAGAATGTAAATTATATAATAATCTGCCAATGTACAAGGTACTAAACTGTACAGAGAGACTGGTCTTAAAGCGGAGTTCCACCCAAAAATGGAACTTCCACTTTTAGGGTTCCTCCCCCCCTCCGGTATCACATTTGGCACCTTTCAGGGGGGAAGGGGGAGCAGATACCTGTTTAATACAGGTATTTGCTCTCACTTCCGGGCATAGATTATTATTATTATTATTATTACGGGCATTATCTGCGGGTATCTACGACACATCCGGCACCTCCCCCGTCTCCCAGGCTGTCTTCTGGGATACACCCGGGTCCCAGAAAACAGCAGGAACCAGTGTGAGCGTGCAGCCCGAGTCGCGCATGCGCAGTAGGGAACCAGGAAGTGAAGCAGCAAGGCTTCACTTCCTGATTCCCTTATCGAAGATGGCGGCAGCAGCATCCGAGAGCCGTGGCAGAGATCGGCTTAAGCCGTAGGAGAGATCGGGTGCCGACATAGCGGGCACCCTGGACAGGTAAGTGTCCTTATTATAACCACTTATAACCACTTGACCACTGGGCACTTAAACCCCCTTCCTAACCAGACCAATTTTCAGCTTCCTGTGCTCTCACAATTTGAATGACAATTACTCAGTCATACAACCCTGTACCCATATTATGTCTTTGTCTTTTTTTTTTCATTTCAGAAATGTCTTGGTTCTGCACATTATGGGGTTGATTTACTAAAACTAGAGAGTGCAAAATCTGGTGCATCGGTGCATTGTAGCCAATCAGTTTTTAACCACTTCCCGCCCGGTCAATAGCAGATTGACATCCGGGAAGTGGTTGCGTTATCCTGACTGGGCGTCATATGACGTCCAGCAGAATAACAGGGGGCGTGCATCGCGGCGATCGGTGGTGCGGTGTTTCAGTCTGACACACAGCTACACCGATCTCGGTAAAGAGCCTCCGACGGTACAATGTACCCCATACTCATTCACATGGGAGGGCAGGATCTGGGGGCCCCCTTGTTAAAGGGAGCTTCCGGATTCTGATAAGCCCCCCGCCCACAGACCCGACAACCACCGGGAAAGGGTTGTCGGGAAGAGGCCCTTGTCCCCATCAACATGGGGGCAAGGTGCTTTGGGCACCTATCCCCCCCATGTTGAGGGCATGCGGCCTGGTATGGTTCAGGAGGGGGGGTGCTCGCTCGTCCCCTCCCTCTCCTGACCTGCCGGGCTGCATGTTTGGATAAGAGTCTGGTATGGATTTTGGGGGGACCCCCACGCCATTTTTTTTTTTTTTTTGCATGGGGGTGTTCTCTCTGAATCCATACTAGACCCAAGGGCCTGGTATGGACCTGGGGGAGTACCCCATGCTGTTTTTTTTCTCAATTTTTTTCTTAGCCGACAATTCTTTTTTTTTACATTCAGCGGGAATCTAGCTGACAGCTGATGACTCATCGGTTGTTAAGGACAAGGCGGCCGGCTTTCTGGCCCCATCCTTAGCAACCAGCTACCAGCTATATACAGTGTGAAAAAAAACGCAAAAAGTCTATTACATGCAAAACACTGCATTTTGCGGGGAAAAAAGTCCCTCACCCTTTCCAAAAACGCAAAGGCACAAAAATGCATTGATGTGAACATGTTCCATAGGAGCCCATGTTAAAAAAATTCCCTGCATTTCTGAAAAATGCAAAATGCACCAAAAAAATGCATTAGTGTGAATAGAGCCTAATAGAGGGACTTAAATTAGCCCCATCATTGGTATCAGTAGCAGTAAGTAGACTTTCACACTGGGGCGGGCAGGCATCGGCGGTAAAGCACCGCAATTTTTAGCGGTGCTTTACCATAGTTTTTGCGGTGCTTTTCGGCCACTAGCGGGGCGCTTTTAAAGTTATCACGTCTACAAACTATGGTAGAGATTTAGGGACTTTTATTTTTTTATTGTTTTTACTAGTAATTTTTTAGCAGGACTGCTACATTGCGGCGGACAAATCTGACCCCAAATGACACTTTTTGGGGACCAGTGACGTTATTACACTAATCAGTGCTATAAAAATGCACTGATCAAAATAAAAATGACACTAGCAGGGAAGGGGTTAACACTAGGGTGCGATCAAGGGGTTAAGTGTGTTCCCTAGGTGTGTTCTAACTGTAGGGGGCATGGGCTCACTGGGACATGACAGAGATCACTGTTCCTGAGTAGATTTCAGGACATGTCCCCTGTTAGAACGGGGATCTGCCTTGTTTACACTGGCAGATCCCCGTTCTGCCTCTCTACTAGGCGATCGCGACATCGAATCTGCCCGACCCACGGGAGCAGGAGTGAGAGCGCGCCGCCCGCAAATGCGTGAGCCGCCGTACAGGTACGGCGATTCGCGCAGGAAAGCTGACCTGCCGCAGTATTTCCGCATGAGCTGGTCGGCTAGTGGTTAAAGGATAAGTTCACTTTTTGTAACATGTTACACCCATATTCAGATGCGCCAGCCCCCCCGTTTTGTCAGCGATCGGAGGATCTTCTCCCCTCCGCTCGCTGTCACAATTTAAAAAAAGACGCGGCTGGACAGTCTTCTGTGAATGGAAAAACTACAAAGTACCAACAGCCTTTGCGACTTGCGGCTTGTAGTTCTCAATGAATTACCAAGGCACTGTTGAGCACGCTAGGTTAAGGTGACCAGATTTTTAAAATGAAATCCGGGGACATATTTTTTTTTTTTTACTAGTAATGGTGGCAATCAGCGACTCTATGCCCATCGCCGCCGCCCGCCTCACAGCCTGTCAAGTCTTACTCTCCGAGCCCTGGCTACTACTGGGTGGGGTGCGGAGGAAGATCACTCCGCCAGGGAAGGCAAGGAGATAAGCAGGCAGGCGGCTGTCCGGGACTTGACCCACGGCAGAAGAACATGTGAGCGGAGCTGAATAGGCATGCACCTGAAACTGAAAAAATATTCCCTCCGCTCCGACCAGCACATGATCATCAGAAAGGGGCACAGATAATGGAAAAAAATTCACCCCCATAGGCTAGTAGGGGTGGCGGAGCAGGGGTGTGTAATTCAGATTTTTTTTTTTATCCTGCACTGACTGTCTTTGAAATTGCCCCAGCCCCTGTTCAAATCCTATCCGGGGACAGACTTGGTCCGGGGACAGTGTCCTCAATCCAGGGACTGTCCCCTGAAACCAGGGATGTCTGGTCACCCTACTCTAGGTAGTTCATCGAGTCTTCCTGGCAGTGTGAAAGTGCCTGCTTGTACGAGTTGACAGCTTACACAGAGGGGTTGATTTACTAAAGGGAAATCCACTCTACACTACAAGTGCACTTGTAAGTGCAGTCGCTGTAGATCTGAGGGGAAGCTCTGAAATTAGGGGAAGCTCTGCTGATTTTATCATCCAATCATGTGCAAGCAAAAATGCTGTTTTTTATTTTCCTTGCATGTCCCTCTCAGATCTACAGGGACTGCACTTGAAAGTGCAGTGCAAAGTGGATTTGCCTTTTGTAAATAGCCCCCAGAGTCTGCAATAGCCCTGCATAGCACCCACAATCTGCTGATCACGCATGCAATGCTTTGCAGGCTCATAGTAAAAAACATATAAATGCACATTTTTTTACCTGAAAAAGATGTGCATTTATTATTTTTGTTCACATTGCTGCACTGTGTTTTGAAAAGTCCTGTATGCTGTATCTTTGGTGTGCTTTTTTTTAGCACACACAAAATGCACCTTCCAATGTAAGTCAATAGGAATGCATCAAAAATGCTTCAAAAGTGAGCCCCATCTGCAATTTTGGTGCATTTGTTTGAGTCACATGTCCATGTTTGACAGTGCCATGCTGGGAGTCAGGAAGCCAGAAAGTGCACAAAAACATTCAATAAAAGCATGTAAAAATAAATAAATTAATATGCGTAGTTAACCCCATTACCTTACGTTGGTTTGCCTTTTGACCACTAGGGGGGCGCGTGCGCACCCGCGGCTCGCCGCCGGAGCGAGTGCCCGGCGGGCGTGATGACCGCCCCCTAGTGTTAACCTCTTCCCTGCCAGTGACATTTATATAGTAATCTTTTTTTTTTATAGCACTGATCACTGTATAGTTGTCACTGGTCCCAAAAATGTGTCAAGTGTCCAAACTGTCCGCCACAATATCGCAGTCCCGATAAAAAAATCGCTGATCACCGCCATTACTAGTATAAATAAAATAAAAAATGCCATAAATCTATCCCCTATTTTGTAGACGCTATAACTTTTGCGCAGACCAATCAATATACGCTTATTGCGATTTTTTTTTTTACCAAAAATATGTAGAAGAATACATATCGGCCTAAACTGAGGAAAAAAAAAATATATTTTTTTAAAAGTTGGGATATTTATTATAGCAAAAAGTAAAAGATTTGTAGGAAAAAAACATACAACGTAAATTTTCTTTGGGCCCAGCGTCGCAAGACAGCGCAATTGCCAGTTAAAGCGACGCAGTGCTGTATCGCAAAAAATGACCTGGTCATTAAGCAGCCAAATCTTCCAGGGCTGAAGTGGTTAAAGCGGGATTCCACCCGCGATTTTTTTTTTTTTTAAAGTCAGCAGCTACAAACACTGTAGCTGCTGACTTTTAATAAGGACGCTTACCTGTCCTAGACGCCCGCGATGCCGGCCCCCCGACGCCGATCCCTCCATCCTGGCAGGTCCCGGCGCTGCCATCCTCACTAAGGGAAACAGGCAGTGGAGCCTTGCGACTTCACTGCCCGTTTCCTACTGCGCATGCGCGAGTCTCGCGGCCCTTTGTGAATGGGTGGCTGCTTTCTGGGATACACACAGTTCCCAGAAGGCAGCGCGCCCCATTTACCAGAAGACAACGCGAGGAGGATGAGGAAGAAGACCTGCCGCGGACTAGGAAGAGGCAGATTAGGAACATCCGCATAGCAACCGCCATTTCTGGTAAGTAAAAATTTTTTTATTTTATTTTCAATTTTTTTGCAGGATTTTGGTGTATTTTTTTTTTTTTTTAGGGTGGACCTCCACTTTTAAAAAAATATTGCCAGTGTGAAAGGGCCCTAAAAGCTCTTGACCCTGCCTTTAGAGTACATACAAACTCACATATGCAGAAAACCTATTTGAAGGGAATCCATCACTAAACTGTTTAAAATTACCCTGAACTTCAGATTTCTGTCCACATAATAGTTTGTGAATGATAAAGCCGATATTATTATTCACTGAGTCACACCTGCATCATAAGTCATAATAGCTGCTTCTCTCATAAACTTCTCACCCAAGTGTTTTGCTTTGAGACAAAGTCCTTCTGCTGTGAGTATATGCTTGTGTGACACAACAGGGTCATATACTTTGACTGGATTCATAGTAATGTAGCGGGGTCCTCAATTTAGGGGTAGTGTTTGAGTGGTAGTTATGCTCAAACACCTAAATTGTTAGGACATTATCAACCATTTTGTCTGCAGGTGAAGTATCAGTGTACAGTTCCCTGTGGCCTGTGGGTGGCACGGCCGTGGTGGGCCAGGGTTGAACCGCTGATACAGTGCTGTGCCTTGTGTGTCTCCTCTCGGCAACCATACAGTGGGCGTGGTCGGCCTGCTGTGTATGCTGGGGGAGGACATAAAAGTGGCGGACGCGGCCTGTTCGTGGTTCGTTGTCGGGGCTGCTACTCTTCCTTCATCTCTTCATTTTAACTCCCTTTCCCCATGTTCAGGTTCCAGCACAAAATTTTTTTTCAAAATTTCGTTTTTGTACATAGTTTCTGGAATAGGTCTATGTTGACTCAGGCTTGAGAGTCATAGGTTTGCTCCAGACACTGGGGGCAGTGTCTATTTTAGTGGGGGGAGTGTGTAGCGGGGTCCTAAATTTAGGGGTAGTGTTTGAGTGGTAGTTATGCTCAAACACCCAAATTGTTAGGACATTATCAACCATTTTGTCCACAGGTGAAGTATCAGTGTACAGTCCCCTGTGGCCTGTGGGTGGAGCTGCCGTGGTGGGCCAGGGTTGAACCGCTGATACAGTGCTGTGCCTTGTGTGTCCCCTCTCGGCAACCATACAGTGGGCGTGGTCGGCCTGCTGTGTATGCTGGGGGAGGATATAAAAGGGGCGGACGCCGCCTGTTCGTGGTTCGTTGTCGGGGGTCCTACTCCCAGGGAGTGTGTGTTCCTGTCCGCCCTGGGCACCTTTGGCCCAGGGGCGGTGGTCGGTGAATCAGTCCCAGGCACCTTTAGCCCTGGGGCTGCAACTAAAGGCCTTGGGCCCAGCACCTTTGGCTGGGGCCCACCAAGGATCGAGGAATCTCAGGGTGCCGCCTTGCGAGGGGACCCGCATCTGAGATGAGGAGGCCGGGGGAGGACCGTTCCGAGGGACTGGTGAGAAGTCACAGTGAAGGAAGGGGCCTGGTAACTCTCTGGAGGGATGTCTTCTCCTTACAAGAGGCCAAGCTTTGAAAACAAAGTTCACCAGGTCTGTGGCAGAGACCAAGATCACCAGTTTGTGTAGTGACCTCTCTTCCTGCGAGGAGCCAAAGACAGGTAAAGAGAGGGTTGGAGGCGCTATAGTAAAAATGGTTATAGTTTTATGCATTTACAACACCCATGTACATGTCCGTCTGGGGTCAGGCCGGGTTCACACTGGGGCGACAAACGCTCCGACATTGGGAGCTCATGTCGCATGACGTGTGAAAATCAATGTTTCCCTATGGGAGCCGTCTTAACTAGTCCGACACATGTCGGTCCGATTTTGAAAATGCTCCCTGTACTACTTTGGTCCGACTTTGATCCTACTTCAGCCCATTGACTATCATTGAAGTCGGATCAAAGTCGGACCGCAGTCTTGCATGATCCGACTTGAAAAACCAGCATAGGTTCCCCCTCCAAGAGCATACCAGGCCCTTGGGTCTGGTATGGATTTTAAGGGGAACCGCCTAAGCCGAAAAAACGGCGTGGGGGTCCCCCCAAAATCCAAACCACACCCTTATCCGAGCATGCAACCTGGCAGGCCGCAGGAAAAGAGGGGGGGGCGAGAGAGCGGCCCCCTCCCTCCTGAACCATACCAGGCCGCATGCCCTCAACATGGGGGGGTTTGGTGCTTTGGGGCAGGGGAGCGACCTGTGGCCCCCCACCCCAAAGCACCCTGCTGATGAGGACAGGGCCTCTTCCCGACAACCCTGGCCGTTGGTTGTCGGGGTCTGCGGGCGGGGGCTTATCAGAATCCGGGAGCCCCCCTTTAATACGTCACAGTCACATGCTCCGGGTGGCCACATGCTCCCATGACGTCAGTGTCACATGCTCCGGGGCCACCCGGAGCTTGTGACTGTGACGTCATGAGAGGCCTATATAAATCGGAGCGCACCGCACAGCCAGCATTACAGCAGGAGGAAGCGACGTGTCAACATCGAAGAGGAGAAGAGGGAAGAAGGCGACGGAGAAGACCGGGCCCCGCTAGCAAAAGAGCTGGAAGAAGATAGCGGAGGCCCAGCAGAAGGAAGAAAGAACCGGAGAGGAGAAGAGGGAAGAAGGCGATGGAGAAGACCGGGCCCCGCTAGCAAAAGAGCTGGAAGAAGATAGCGGAGGCCTGGCAGAAGGAAGAAAGAACCGGAGAGCGCGGAGACGACACCGGAGACCCCCGGAGTCGGAAGAAGACCCCTGGAGCAGTGCAATAAATTACTTTAAAAACCTGTGTGTTTTTTTATTGACATTTTTTTCCACCAGGTGAATGGGTAGGGGTACGATGTACCCCATACTCATTCACATAGGGTGGGGGGCCAGGATCTGGGGGCCCCCTTATTAAAGGGGGGCTCCCGGATTCCGATAAGCCCCCGCCCGCAGACCCCGACAACCAACGGCCAGGGTTGTTGGGAAGAGGCCCTGTCCTCATCAACATGGGGGCAGGGTGCTTTGGGAACGCCCCCCTGCAGGCTGCAGGTCGCCCCAAAGCACCAAACCCCCCCATGTTGAGGGCATGCGGCCTGGTACGGTTCAGGAGGGGGGGGGATGCTCTCTCTTCCCCCCCTCTTCTCCTGCGGCCTGCCAGGTTGCGTGCTCCGATAAGGGTCTGGTTTGGATTTCCACAATGGTTTTTCAGCTTAGGGGGTTCCCCTTAAAATCCATACCAGACCGAAGGGCCTGGTATGCTCCTGGAGGGGGAACCCATGCCGGTTTTTTATTTAAAATTTGGCGTGGAGTTACCCCTCAAGATTCATACCAAACACAGTGCCTGGTATTGGTGGGGATCCAAGTCGGATCCCCGTTCATTGAAAGTCGGACATATGTCGGCTTCATGTCACAGGGCAAAGTCAGATCCAAAGAAGGATGGCTGTCGTGTCGCCCCAGAGTGAACCCGGCCTTATACAACATAAGGTTTGGGTGTATTTCCATGCCTTGGTGCCACCAGTGCTGCTTACAGCTGCACCATAGACATTAATGGCTGTATGTGGGTATATGCCAATATCCGTGTACTCGTGTACAGATGTAAAGTTTTACATCTGTACACACCCACGGGTTTACACAACTACTGACGTATAGTTGCGAACAGCCATTCATCTCTATGGGGCAGCTGTACGCAGCTCCTGAGCAGGGAAATGCACCTGAACCTCACAGGCAGCTGTGTGCATGAGTACCTAAACTTTTATGGTGTGATTTTTGTGCATTAACGCATGTCACTGTGCATCCCTTTTATACTTTGTGCATGCAAAAAATAACAATCCATCTTGTCATATGGTGTGCTGCTTTAAAATCCACATTTAAATATGTTTGTATTAATATTTTTAATTTACAGGCACCAAAATGCACACTGATGAAATTAAATTTGTGCAGGCTGTATTTTGACAAAACACACTGACCTGCAAATTATGAATGAAGCCAACTGATCTGTATGAGAATGAAGGGTGCTGTGGCAGCCTACTGCATTACACATCTGAAAAACCACGAATGTGAGCAAGGCCTACATCATTTGTGGAGCACACCTTACAATTGCAAGCTTTTGATGAATGTGCAAAGCGGAATGCTGCATGGCCCAATTTCACTGAATGGCGTGCCTTCATTACAGCCATGTATCCCAAGTGCCGGTTTACACAGGGGCGACCAGTCAGGCGACTTAGCCACCTGACAAGTCGGGCGCCATGCATTGCAATGGAACCGTTCTAAGTAGAGTGATTCAAGTTGCTCCGACTTAGAAAAAAGTTCCTGCACTACTTTGGGGCGACTTCGGATCAGCTTGCATTGACTTCTATACTGAAGTCGTTTTGCAAGTCACGCTGTACGGGGCGGCTTTAGAGTCGGCCGACTTTGAAGCCGCCCCAGTATGAACCGGCACTAAGCCCAGGTTCACACTGGACTGTGGGAGTGAAGCCTTGTGATGAGAGACATCTGTGCAGGTTTCTGCACAGATGTCAATGTAAATCGCAGGCCGAAATCGCTAAAAGTAGTACAGAAACTACTTTTTGAAATCGGTGCAGCGCCGCACCGATTAGGACAGTGGGTTGCAACATGAACCACTGCATCACAAATACTACAGTGAATAGAACTGTATTAAATTGTCACTCTATAAAGTTCTGTTGAAACCAAAAGATAATAATTTACCATTTTATAATTTGTTCATAATCAGCACTCTGTGTTTAGCGCATTTCTGGTGTGAATGAGCCCTAAGTGCTGGTTTACACTCGTGCGAGTTGATACCGAATGCGATGCGTTAAACACAAACTAGATTTGCATGTCATCCAAAAAGTAATTGTTTTCAATGATGGTGGTTCACATCTATGCGTTGTGATTCCTCTCCGAATGCGATGCGATGAAAAAAAGGGTCTTGTGCGAGTTTAGAGCGTTGCGAATTTAGTCTCCATAGACATCAATGTAAATCGTTCTGGAATCGCATTTGATGGTTCACATGTGCGAATTCCACCACACTATTCTCCACAAAAACCAGGAAGTTGACACCTTTTTTTTTTTTACATTATGATTCCATTGGCTAGAACATTAATCGCAGCTATGTCCCAATTCTGAAATTTGCATCCAAATCGCGGTAAATTCGCACCTCAGAATGGACTGAAAAAACTGAACAAATTCACATTTCGGCCGCGATTACAGGGACATCTGTGCAGGTTTCTGCACAGATGTCAATGTAAATCGCGGCCCGAAATCGCAAAAAGTAGTACAGAAACTACTTTTTTGAAATCGGTGCAGCGCCGCAGATGCGGCGTCGCACCGATTAGGACGGTGCCATTGCCCGCAATTTGCGGCAAATATCGCCGATTTGACATGTCAAATCGCATGTCAAATCGCACCAGTCTGAACCAGGGCTTAAGGAGAGGACATGGCAAAGAGAAAGGTACGAATCTGCAAAAAAAAAATATATATATATATATATAGTTGTGTTATACTGATAAAAAGGTCAGTGATGCAAAATGCATGCCCTTTTCACTCATGAGAAGTTTACCTCACAATTGTAACTGTGCAGAATTAACTAAAGTGCATGGTTCAGACCTGTACTTGCTTTATCAGTGGTCTTCCATTTTCCACACGGTCAGGCAGGTGCACAGCTGTGTTAGTTAATTAGCACGTTTTAATTTTCAGAACCAAACTATCTCAGCTGTGAACAGATGAGGGGAACATGAGAAGCCCTGGCCTTGTCTGACCAGTAATTCCTATTTTCTTGTATCTTTCCTTAGGACTCAGGAGATTTATTTACCACAGCAGTTACACTGATACAGGTAAGATGGCTACTGAATATGTATGCCAGTATCAGTTTTAGAACAATGTACTACTGTATTATTAATATTGCTATTATTGTGTATGTCTTGCATATTGCTGGGACTACAGCCTGAAAGTGAATTCATTTAGTGTAAAAGACAAAAAATAACCCACCCATGGGAGAAATGTGGCCATTGTCCCTGCCAAGCTCTCCTTCTTCTGAAAATGCTAGTTGCCTGGCTATTATGCTGACCTTCCTTAATACTTTGGCAAATGTGCAGAAAAGGCCTTCTGATTTCTGAATTGTATTCTTGTTCCAGGTTAGAAAGTACTAAAACATTACCATTTTTAGGAAGCCAGCGACAACAGCCTTTTGGATATTTCTATGGCAGGCCTCATTTACACGGGCATACACCTGTGCGAGGGCTGTTTGCCTATACAGGGATGCAGAAGTGTTTTCATGCATCCCAGTGCAGGCACTCCCATTCATGTCAATTGCGACACAGCTGTGTAAATGCAGCCTCTACATCTGGATTGTTATGAAAGGGACTGCCTACACAGAACACTTGTGCATCCTTATGCTGGAAAACACAGCCCTTGCATGGGCATATGCTTAACCGCTTGCAGCCCGCCCACAGGGCCAGTTCACACCACATGCAGTCCAGTGCGTTTTTTTTCTGCATCAAAAATGCATGGGAAGTAGGTTATATGGTTTTCAATGGCATAGTTCACACCAGTGCTTGCAGTTCCAGAAAAAAAAAAAGTACCGGAACGCACTTTTCCTTATCTAAGTGTAGCGGGGTCTCCTTTAACCACTTAAGCCCCGGACCATTTCGGGCCATTAGGACCAGGCCTGTTTTTGGGATTCGGCACTGCGCTGCTTTAACTGTAAATTGTGCGGACATGCAATGTTGTACCCAAATGAAATTTGCGTCCTTTTCTTCCCACAAATAGAGCTTTCTTTTAATGGTATTTGATTGCCTCTGCGATTTTTATTTTTTGCGATATAAACAGAAAAAGACCGAAAATTTTGAAAAAAAATGATATTTTCTACTTTTTGTTATAAGAAAAATCGAATAAACTCAATTTTAGTCATACATTTAGGCCAAAATGTATTCAGCCACATGTCTTTAGTAAAAAAAATGTCAATAAGCGTATATTTATTGGTTTGCGCAAAAGTTATAGCGTTTACAATCTAGGGTACATTTTCTGAAATTTACACAGCTTTAAATTTATGACTGCCTATCTCATTTCTTGAGGTGCTAAAATGGCAGGGCAGTACAAAACCCCCCCAAATGACCCCATTTTGGAAAGTAGACACCCCAAGGAAATTGCTGAGAGGCATGTTGAGCCCATTGAATATTTTTTTTTTTTTTTGTCCCAAGTGATTGAATAATGACAAAAAAAAAAAAATTACAAAAAGTTGTCACTAAATGATATATTGCTCACACATGCCATGGTTATATGTGGAATTGCACCCCAAAATACATTCTGCTGCTTCTCCTGAGTACGGGGATACCACATGTGTGGGACTTTTTAGGAGCCTAGCCACGTACGGGACCCCGGAAACCAAGCACCGCCTTCAGGATTTCTAAGGGCGCAAATTTTTGATTTCACTCCTCACTACCTATCACAGTTTCGAAGGCCATAAAATGCCAAAATAGCACAAAACCCCCCCAAATGACCCCATTTTGGAAAGTAGACACCCCAAGCTATTTACTGAGAGGCATGTTCAGTCCATGGAATATTTTATATTTTGCCACAAGTTGCGGGAATATGACAAACTTTTTTTTTTTTTGCACAAAGTTGTCACTAAATGATATATTGCTCACACATGCCATGGGCATATGTGAAATTACACCCCAAAATACATTCTGCTGCTTCTCCTGAGTACGGGGATACCACATGTGTGGGACTTTTTGGGAGCCTAGCCGCGTACAGGACCCCAAAAACCAAGCACCGCCTTCAAGGTTTCTAAGGGCATAAATTTTTGATTTCACTCCTCACTACCTATCACAGTTTTGAAGGCCATAAAATGCCAAGATGGCACAAAACCCCCCCCCAAATGACCCCATTTTGGAAAGTAGACACCCCAAGCTATTTGCTGAGAGGCATGTTGACCCCATTGAATATTTTTTTTTTTGTCCCAAATGATTGAATAATGACAAAAAGAAAAAAAAATGTACAAAAAGTTGTCACTAAATGATATATTGCTCACACATGCCATGGTTATATGTGGAATTGCACCCCAAAATACATTCTGCTGCTTTTCCTGAGTATGGGGATACCACATGTGTGGGACTTTTTGGGAGCCTAGCCGCGTACAGGGCCCCAAAAACCAAGCACCGCCTTCAGGATTTCTAAGGGCGTAAATTTTTGATTTCACTCCTCACTACCTATCACAGTTTCGAAGGCCATAAAATGCCAAAATAGCACAAAACCCCCCCAAATTACCCCATTTTGGAAAGTAGACACCCCAAGCTATTTGCTGAGAGGCATGTTGAGTCCATGGAATATTTTATATTTTGCCACAGGTTGCGGGAATATGACAAACTTTTTTTTTTTTTTGCACAAAGTTGTCACTAAATGATATATTGCTCACACATGCCATGGGCATATGTGAAATTACACCCCAAAATACATTCTGCTGCTTCTCCTGAGTACGGGGATACCACATGTGTGGGACTTTTTGGGAGCCTAGCCGCGTACGGGACCCCAAAAACCAAGCACCGCCTTCAAGGTTTCTAAGGGCGTACATTTTTGATTTCACTCCTCACTACCTATCACAGTTTTGAAGGCCATAAAATGCCAAGATGGCACAAAACCCCCCCAAATGACCCCATTTTGGAAAGTAGACACCCCAAGCTATTTGCTGAGAGGCATGGTGAGTATTTTACAGCTCTCATTTGTTTTTGAAAATTAAGAAAGACATTTTTTTTCTTTTTTTACATTTTCAAAACTTTGTGACAAAAAGCGAGATCTGCAAAATACTCAACATACCTCTCAGCAAATAGCTTGGGGTGTCTACTTTCCAAAATAGGGTCATTTGGGGGGGGTTTGTGCCATCTGGGCATTCCATGGCCTCCGAAACTGTGATAGGCAGTGAGGAGTGAAATCAAAAATTTACACCCATAGAAATCCTGAAGGCGGTGCTTGGTTTTTTGGGTCCCGTACGCGACTAGGCTCCCAAAAAGTCCCACACATGTGGTATCCCCGTACTCAGGAGAAGCAACAGAATGTATTTTGGGGTGTAATTCCACATATGCCCATGGCATGTTTGAGCAATATATAATTTAGTGACAACTTTTTGTACATTTTTTTTTTTTTTTGGTCATTATTCAATCACTTGGGACAAAAAAAAAAAAATATTCAATGGGCTCAACATGCCTCTCAGCAAATAGCTTGAGGTGTCTACTTTACAAAATGGGGTCATTTGTGGGGGTTTTGAACTGTCCTGGCATTTTATGCACAACATTAGGAAGCTTATGTCACACATCATCCACTCTTCTAACCACTTGAAGACAAAGCCCTTTCTGACACTTTTGGTTTACATGAAAAAAAAAATTTTTTTGCAAGAAAATTATGTTGAACCCCCAAACATTATATATTTTTTTAAAGCAAAGGCCCTACAGATTAAAATAGTGGGTGTTGCATTTTTTTTTTCCACACAGTATTTGCGCAGCGATTTTTCAAACGCATTTTTTGGGGGAAAAACACACCTTGTTTTTTATTTTTAATGCACTAAAAAACACTATATTGCCCAAATGTTTGATGAAATAAAAAAGATGATCATAGGCCGAGTACATGGATACCAAACACGACATGCTTTAAAATTGCGCACAAACGCGCAGCGGCGACAAACTACATTCATTTTTAAAAGCATTTAAAAGCCTTTACAGGTTACCACGTTAGATTTACAGAGGAGGTCTACTGCTAAAATGACTGCCCTCGATCTGACCTTCGCGGTGATACCTCACATGCATGATGCAATTGCTGTTTACATATGACGCTAGACCGACGCTTGCGTTCGCCTTTGCGCAAGAGCAGGGGGGGACAGCGGTGCTTTTTTTTTATTTTTATTTTTTATTATTTATTTGGCTTTTTTATTTTATTTTTAAACTGTGCCTTCCATATTTTATTTTTTTATCGTTATCTCAGGGAATGTAAATATCCCCTATGATAGCAATAGGTAGTGACAGGTACTCTTTTTTTGAAAAAAATTGGGGGGTTAGACCCTAGATCTTTCCTCTGCCCTCAAAGCATCTGACCACACCAAGATCGGTGTGATAAAATGCTTTCCCAATTTCCCAATGGCGCTTTTTATATCCGGGTGGGGGGGGACATTCCCTCCCACTGCTTGTAAAAGCAGTCTAGAGGCTAATTATCTGCTAGAATTGCTTTTACATGAAAGCCGGCTGCTGGCTGAAAAGAATGATACCAAGATGATACCTAAACCCGCAGGCATCATTCTGGTATAAACATTCAAAGTCCAGCAACATACCAGTACGTTGCTGGTCCTTGTTGGACATGTATTGTAATCTTTTTTTTTCATACAGCCTATTGGCTGAACGAAAAAAAGAGATTGATTGGTGGGTATGCCCACCATTAGAATACCTCCCTTCATCCACCCACTTCTAATGATGGGCATATATGCCGAAGCATGGGGGCATCCTCCCGCAAAAAAGTTATGCCGCGTACACACGGTCAAGCCTTCGTCGGAATTTCGACCGTATGTACGCGGCATAAAAGGTTATGCCGCGTACACACGGTTGGACTTTTCCACGGGCAAGCCTCCGTTGGAATTTCGACCGTATATACGCGGCATTAGGAGCAAAATCGCTCCTCCGCCCCTGCTGCCCCCATGCTTCGGCATATATGCTCTTTTTTTTTTAACTGTGGTGGTTAAATCACCTCCTACAGCGTTGGAGTCACGGCTTTATGTATCGTGGGAGCAAACGCTGTTGCTGTCAAGATAAATAGATCCGCGCTGCAACTGAATGGCGTACCTGCTAAGCAAATGGTGGTTAACATTAAAAAAAAGTAACATTACAGTACAACAGTAAGACCTTACCATGCCATACCTGCAAAGCAAATACCAAAACAAAACCTAGTAAAAAATAAAAAAATGTTTTAACGCAACCTGTGCCTAAAATATATATATGCCGAAGCATGGGGGCATCCTCCCGCAAAAACGTTATGCCGCGTACACACGGTCGGAATTTTCCACGGGCAGGCCTCCGTCGGAATTTCGACCGTATGTACGCGGCATTAGGAGCAAAATCGCTCCTCCGCCCCTGCTGCCCCCATGCTTCGGCATATATGCTATTTTTTTTAACTGTGGTGGTGAAATCACCTCCTACAGCACTGGAGTCACGGCTTTATGTATCGTGGGAGCAAACGCTGTTGCTGTCAAGATAAATAATTCCGCGCTGCAGTTGAATGGCGCACCTGAAAACAAAAAATTACATACCTGAAAAGCAAGCATGATAAAACATTGCAGAATAGAATACAGTAAAAAAGAGCAGAACAATAGAGAGAAAATAGAGAGAGAGAGAACAATAAAACAACTATTTTTGGCTTTTTTATTTTATATTTTTTTTGTGTTTTGTCTTTTACGTTTTTTTTTTTTTACTTTTTTTTTGTAACTTTACAACTGTAATGGTTCGGGTCTCTCAAAATGTAATGGCATCTTGGGAGACCCTGTGTAAGTGTGTCCTTGTCTGTGAAATGCTGTACCCTACGCTAAAACTTCACTTTTGAGTGGTAGCGTTCAAAACATTCACCTTGGCAAAGACCAGGCTTGTCAGGACAGAGTGGACAAAAACTACGGATGTCACGCCTAAATCCGCGCTTGCTACAGACACGACATCTTTTTTGGGGGTGGCTTTGGGTAGGGGTACTCGGGAGGACATACGAATAATGCCTCTCATGCAGCCGGCTTACTGCATTTGGTTGGGGATGGTGAGGTGCAGAACCGCCTGGATACAGGAGTTCTGTGACTATCTCATTCTGGAATTTTAGAAGAGATAACGTCCCGCCTGAAGCTCTGTATAGCACATGAGCGTTCAGCAAAGCCAATTGGAATAATGATAGAGACCCTTTTTTGTACCAGCGTCTCGCCTTACGGTCAATTAGATACGGCACCATCAACTGGTCGTTGAGGTCCACCCCTCCCATATTTTGGTTATATTCGTGGACACAGAGGGGTTTCTCCACAACACCAGTCGCCGTACGAATTTGGACTGTCGTGTCTGCATGAAGGGAGGTAAGAAGGAAAACATTCTTATTGTCCCTCCACTTCATAGCGAGCAAGTTATTACACTTCAAGCAGGCTCTCTCCCCCAGCCTAAGACGGGCATCTACAAGCCGCTGGGGAAAGCCCCGGCGATTAGGTCGCACGGTGCCACATGCTCCAATCTGATGATCAAACAAGTGACTAAACAGTGGCACGCTCGTGTAATAATTGTCCACATACAAGTGGTACCCCTTTCCGAATAAGGGTGACACCAAGTTCCACACTATCTTGCCAGCGCTCCCTATGTAATCCGGGCAGTTGACCGACTCAATCTGACTATCTTTTCCCTCATAAACCGTAAAGTTCACTACATAGCCTGTTGCCCTGTCACAGAACTTGTAGAGCTTGACCCCGTATCTGGCACGCTTGCTGGGAAGGTACTGCTTGAAAGACAAGCGGCCAGAAAATTTAATCAGGGACTCATCAACGCAGACAACTTGATCGGGAGTAAACAAGGCTGCAAAACGTTCGTTGAAGTGGTTTATGAGGGGCCGAATTTTATAGAGCCGGTCGTATTCAGGGTCCCCACGTGGACGACAAAGTTCATTGTCGTTGAAGTGCATGAACCGCAAAATCTGCTCGTATCGTGCCCTGGACATGGAGGCAGAGAACACGGGCATGTGGTCAATTGGGTGCGTGGACCAATAAGCACGCAATGACGGAAATTTATGTGTGCCCATGTTGAGGGAAAGGCCCAGAAAGGTCTTAAATTCGGAAACCGTAATTGGTTTCCAATTTCTGGCAATTTTAGGCAACTGGGGGTTAGCGGCGATAAATTGACCAGCATATAAATTACTCTGGTCCACAATAGATCTATAGAGATCTTCCGTGAAAAACAGCGAATAAAAATCAATTGGAATAAAATCAGCTGTTTCCACCTGAATACCGGGTTGGGCAGTGAATGGGGGAAGTACGGGTTCTGCAGAAGTGGTGGGGACCCAATCAGGATAGGCGAATTCTGCAGGAAGGGCAGTATGGGCACGACGGGCCTGCCTTTGTCTTCTTGGTGGCAGCGGGACACTACTTGTGCTTGCCACCTCGCCAGCTTGAACTGCACTTATGGGACTCGCCACGTCACCAAGTGTTACTGCAGTGCTGGATGTACGTCCAGGCTGTACTAAGCCGCTGGTGCTTGCCAGTTCACCAGAAGGAATAGCGGCGCTAGTACTACTCTGCTCCATGATACGAGAGACCTGCGGTTCTTGCTCCTCAACAACCTCAGAAGATCGGGATCGGGTACACCTGACCTTAGCAGGGACCTCAACTTCGTCGTCAGAGCTATCTGACGTGGGGCCGCTGACGTCACTGTCTTCTACGGGAAGATATTCTGAGCCTGAATCTGACAGATACGTGACCTCCTCTTCACTATCTGTCATGCTCAGAATCTCGTAGGCCTCTTTACTAGTGTACCTTCGTCTTGCCATTTTGGGCTCTAAATTTAGGGGTACACTAGTAAGATTCACAGGAAAAAAAGCACCTGACTGTCGTCAGCAAATATATCAAACGCTACAAAAAAACTGTTAGCGATCGCAGGGATCAGGCCTGTCTCTGCGAACGCTGCAGTTATGTGTGTTGTGTTTGGTAAGTGACAGTGATCGATCGATACTGCACTTGGGTGGGCTGGGCTGGGCTGGGCTGGGCGGAGGGGCTAAACGCAGGCGCTAGCAGGTATCTGGGCTGATCCCGCTAACACTGCGTTTTTGGGAACCCTAAACCGCTGGGGATGCTAGTATAGATCTGATCAGATACTATACCACTAAGGGGGGTGTATGCTTTGCGCGTGGGTGTTAGCGTTACTGGCACTAACCTAACACTGCCTGGGGCGACGCAGACCCTCTCTGGCGCTAAAACCTAATTGATCTCCACCGCCGGGCGATCAGGGGGGTTAAACCTTTATTGGGTTATATACGGCGGGTGCCCTGATGCTATAAAAAGCAAACTAATCAACCAGCGTCACCCGTAACCTTTATATGGTGATCACTGGTGAAAGGGTTAACTAGGGGCAATCAGGGGGTTAAAACCTTTATTAGGTTAAATATGGGGGTACCCGACGCTATATAAAAACCTGACGGGTAACCTAAATAACTAAATAACTTACTGGCTAACCAGTGACACCAGTGACGCTTATACGGCGATCACTGGTGAAAGGGTTAACTCTAGGGGCAATCAGGGGGTTAAAATAATATATGGGGGTACCTGACACTAATAAAAACCTGCGGCGAACCTAAAAAAAAATAACTGCCTATCTAAAACACCAGCGACACGAATACAGCGATCGGAAAAACAATCGCTTAGTGCCGCTGAAGTTAGGGGGTGAAAGGGTTACCTGGGGGGTGATCAAGGGGTTAAACCTTTATTAGGGGGGGGTTAGGGGGCTACCCTGGACCTAAAGGGGCCTAATCCTAACTGCCCTGCAACTTTTTACAATCACAGATGACACTAAATGCAGTGATCAGTAAAATAAATGATCACTGCAATCAGTGACACTGTGATTGGGGGCTTTGGGGTGATCTGGGGGGTGATTTGTGTGCCTATGTGTACCTACGTGTCAGTGGACTGTTGGAGCACTAACCTCTGTCTTCTCTCCTCGGCGCCGGGAACGAAAAGACCGCGGCAAGGGAGATGACATCACTTCCTCCAGCCTGTGTTTACATCACATGGCGGAGGAAGCATTTTCATTGGCCGGGAGCGATCGCGAGGGGGGGGCGGAATCGAGCGGCCGCCCCCTCATGCCTGATCGCTCCCGAACACTTAACGGCCGCTCACTGCAGTGAAGGGGGGTCCGGATGGACCCCCCAACTGCACAAAGGCGATCACGTAGATCTACGTGATTCTGCCTGTCGGTGCCATTCTGCCGACGTAAATCGGCGGTCATTAAGTGGTTAAGGCCCCGGGACTACGTTACCCAGAACCCCGTTCGGCACCCAGAGTGCAGTTGGCCACCGCGGAGACTCATGGGAGGGGTTATTTAAGAAGGAGGCGAGGCGGAGTGCGGCCTCTTTGGACACCGCGCTGCAAGCAACAGCTTCTTCCTGTGCGGATCTGCTGCAGTGCAAGGCCTGAAGCCTGGGGCCTTGCGCAACTTCTGAAGAGCCTTCCACCCTGCTGCGGAGCCTGGGTGGCACCAGACTGGTCGAGTGAGGACATCAGTTGGATCGGGGACCCGATCGTTGCAGACGCTGTGTGTGGAGACACAGCGGCTGGAAGTCCCGGGCTGGGATCGCGCCCGGAGTGGTGAGCGAGCACTTGCTCAATCAGATAGACTTTACCATTTCTAGGCCTATAGACTGCCATGGCTCACCGATCGTTTGCTTGTTGTTCCACTGGGGGACCGGTAGCAGGACAGAGTTGAAGTGTCCCCCCAGCATAGTGTTCTTAGTGATTGCCAGTTTGTGAATTACAAATACTATTCATCAAGTGCACCACCGAAAGTTTGCATGCGAAGAAATCCCTATAGGAAGGACTGAGATTTATTCTAGTTCAGGCCTGGCCAGGGTGGGGAGATAGGATATTGTTTAGTGCGCCACAGGGCGTGTATACCATAATAGCTATGCGTGGTGGATTACCGTGGATTACCGCACAGCGACATTATTGTGTGCTAAATTGATTGCTGGAGGGCTCTGCAAGCCAGTTGTGTGTATTATATTCTGCTTAAGCCTTTTTACAACCAACAGTAAAACTGTTATATTTAATCTTTTAATATTTGGGTGTTGTCTTACTGTAAAGAGGGTGCCTTACAATACCAATTGATTATGATAAAATATAACCCCTAGACTAGCTGTGCCAGGGTGGGTCGAGCAAGATTGCCGTGGGTTGGTGGTGCTGTACACAGGGCCCGAAAACAAATCCAGCGGCTCTTAACTGGGGGTAGCGCTACATAAGGTTAATAAAAAAGAGGGGTGAAAAAAAGCACTGGAACGCATCAAAAACGCGCATGCAAAAAAGCACCTGGAACGTATCCGGATTGCGTTTCTATGGTGTGAACTGGCCCTTACGGGCAGCACAGCCAGGCCAGGCGATGTACTGCAATACCAGTGTAAAGAAAATCCCTGGTCACCTCCCAGTGTAGTACAGTGTCACTAAGGTGACACTGAACTACTCTGATGAAGTATGTAAAATAAATAAATAGTAAAAAAAAAGGGGGGAGGGGGAATTAATAAAATTGAATTAAAAATGTTTTTTTTTTTTACATACTGTCAGCAGTCAATATCTCTGATCACCACCACACCAGTCATATATGATGACGCTGTACCTACACTGGTGACAGTATGTTAAAAAAAAATTACAACTTAAAACTTGCCATGCCCCTTTACTGTACGAAATACCTTTAGAGTAGACTGTCTTCTTTCTAAAAAGGGGTCATTTGGGAGCTATTTGCACTGTCCCTGACATTTTAGGACCTCAAGAAATGAGGCCACCAGTACATCAGTTGTGATCTATCTACCTTAGGTAGGTGCTAAGTGTAAGGGTTTTTGTGTAAGCTGCCAGTGCAGGTAAATTTAAGCAGGCCTATGTTGCGAGCTAGGCCTGTTTGTTTTGATCTGGGAGCAAGGGAGTGGTTTAGTGTAGCAGTGGGTGACTGACGTGTACTTTAGCTCTAGGGCGCCTCCCCTGTTTTCAGGGAGAATGCTCTGGAAAAGGGGCAGGGCAGAGAGCTGGAGTGATATGGGGTACATGTGAGGAGCTCTGACCAATCCCCAACTAGGATTGGCAGGGGGCATCTGTCGTGCCTGAGGGAACCTCCATCTGGGGGGGGCCGCAGGGATGGACTGGCCATAGAGACTACCGGGCGTTTCCCGGTGGGCCGATGGCTCAGTGGGCCGTTTAAAAAATAATAATTTATATATATATATATATATATATATATATATATATATATATATATAAAATAAAAAAATTTATGCAGGTCGGCGGCAGCGTGAGCGTGGCAGCAAACAGCGGCGGGGATTCGGGGAAGGTGGCCAGCGAGGCCAGCGAGGAGGGCAGTTGGATGTAAAATTCCGAGGAGGGAGAAGAGCTCCACCCCCTCCCTGACCACCGAAGAGGCGGACAACAGCGAGTGCGGCCACCCCGGCGCTCCCAGAACCTCGATTCCTCCACCTCCTCTCTGCTCCAGGAACCATGCGGCCTGGGCCGGAGGGCAGGCTGACTGGGAGCCCGGAGGAAGAGAACATGCACCGCTGTAAGGAGCAGAGCAGCGAAAGCACCCCCCGGATCAAGAGGGAGACTCGGCGCTGCCGCTGCTGGCCATCAGGTACCTGGCATCCTACACAAACATGCCAGAACACTGAGACAGTGGGAGGTGAGCAGAGGAGGGACTGCAGAAAGGGACAGTGCTATGTGGTCTGTCTCTCTGCCTCCTCTGTCTCTCAGTCCCCCCTCCCCTGTCTCTCAGTCCCCCCTCCTCTGTCTCTCAGTCCCCCTCCTCTGTCTCTCAGTCCCCCCCTCCTCTGTCTCTCAGTCCCCCCTCCTCTGTCTCTCAGTCCCCCCCTCCTCTGTCTCTCAGTCCCCCCTCCTCTGTCTCTCAGTCCCCCCCTCCTCTGTCTCTCAGTCCCCCCCTCCTCTGTCTCTCAGTCCCCCCTCCTCTGTCTCTCAGTCCCCCCTCCTCTGTCTCTCAGTCCCCCCTCCTCTGTCTCTCAGTCCCCCCCTCCTCTGTCTCTCAGTCCCCCCTCCTCTGTCTCTCAGTCCCCCTCTCCTCTGTCTCTAAGCGCTCTCCCTCCTCCTCTGTCTCTCTCGGCTCTCTTCCCCTGTCTCTCTCGGCTCTCTTCCCCTGTCTCTCTCGGCTCTCTTCCCCTGTCTCTCTCGGCTCTCTTCCCCTGTCTCTCTCGGCTCTCTTCCCCTGTCTCTCTCGGCTCTCTTCCCCTGTCTCTCTCGGCTCTCTTCCCCTGTCTCTCTCGGCTCTCTTCCCCTGTCTCTCTCGGCTCTCTTCCCCTGTCTCTCTCGGCTCTCTTCCCCTGTCTCTCTCGGCTCTCTTCCCCTGTCTCTCTCGGCTCTCTTCCCCTGTCTCTCTCGGCTCTCTTCCTCTGTGTCTCTCGGCTCTCTTCCTCCTCCTGTCTCTCTGTCCCCCCCCCTCCTCCTGTCTCTCTGTCCCCCCCCCTCCTCCTGTCTCTCTGTCCCCCCCCCTCCTCCTGTCTCTCTGTCCCCCCCCCTCCTCCTGTCTCTCTGTCCCCCCTCCTCCTCCTGTCTCTCTGTCCCCCCTCCTCCTCCTGTCTCTCTGTCCCCCCTCCTCCTCCTGTCTCTCTGTCCCCCCTCCTCCTCCTGTCTCTCTGTCCCCCCCCCCTCCTCCTGTCTCTCTGTCCCCCCCCCTCCTCCTGTCTCTCTGTCCCCTCCTCCTCCTGTCTCTCTGTCCCCCCTCCTCCTCCTGTCTCTCTGTCCCCCTCCTCCTCCTGTCTCTCTGTCCCCCCCTCCTCCTCCTGTCTCTCTGTCCCCCCTCCTCCTCCTGTCTCTCTGTCCCCCCCTCCTCCTCCTGTCTCTCTGTCCCCCCTCCTCCTCCTGTCTCTCTGTCCCCCCTCCTCCTCCTGTCTCTCTGTCCCCCCCTCCTCCTCCTGTCTCTCTGTCCCCCCCCCCTCCTCCTGTCTCTCTGTCCCCCCCTCCTCCTGTCTCTCTGTCCCCCCCCTCCTCCTGTCTCTCTGTCCCCCCCTCCTCCTGTCTCTCTGTCCCCCCCTCCTCCTGTCTCTCTGTCCCCCCCCTCCTCCTGTCTCTCTGTCCCCCCCTCCTCCTGTCTCTCTGTCCCCCCCCCTCCTCCTGTCTCTCTGTCCCCCCCTCCTCCTGTCTCTCTGTCCCCCCCTCCTCCTGTCTCTCTGTCCCCCCCCTCCTCCTCCTCCTCCTCCTGTCTGTCAGCTCTCCCCCCCCCCTCCTCCTGTCTGTCAGCTCTCCCCCCCCATCCTCCTGTCTGTCAGCTCCCCCCCCCCATCCTCCTGTCTCTCTGTCCCCCCCCCCCTCCTCCTGTCTCTCTGTCCCCCTCCTCCTCCTCCTCCTCCTCCTCCTCCTCCTCCTCCTCCTCCTCCTCCTCCTCCTCCCTCTCAGCAGCCCTCCTCCTCCTCCTCCTCCTCCTCCTCCTCCTCCTCCTCAGCAGCCCTCCTCCTCCCTCTCAGCAGCCCTCCTCCTCCTCCTCCTCCTCCTCCTCCTCCTCCTCCTCCTCCTCCTCCTCCTCCTCCTCCTCCTCCTCCCTCTCAGCAGCCCTCCTCCTCCTCCTCCTCCTCCTCCTCCTCCTCCTCCTCCTCCTCCTCCTCCTCCTCCCTCTCAGCAGCCCCCTCCTCCTCCTCCTCCTCCTCCTCCCTCTCAGCAGCCCCCCCCCTCCTCCTCCTCCTCCTCCTGTCTCTCAGCCCCCCTCCTCCTCCTCCTCCTCCTGTCTCTCAGCCGCCCTCCTGTCTCTCAGCCGCCCTCCTCCTCCTCCTCCTCCTCCTCCTCCTCCTCCTCCTCCTCCTCCCTCCTCCTCCTCCTGTCTCTCAGCCGCCCTCCTCCTCCTGTCTCTCAGCCGCCCTCCTCCTCCTCCTCCTCCTCCTCCTCCTCCTCCTCCTCCTCCTGTCTCTCAGCCGCCCTCCTCCTCCTGTCTCTCAGCCCTCCTCCTCCTCCTCCTCCTCCTGTCTCTCAGCCGCCCTCCTCCTCCTCCTCCTCCTCCTCCTCCTCCTCCTCCTCCTCCTCCTCCTGTCTCTCAGCCGCCCTCCTCCTCCTCCTCCTCCTCCTCCTCCTCCTCCTCCTGTCTCTCAGCCGCCTCCCTCCTCCTCCTCCTCCTCCTCCTGTCTCTCAGCCGCCCTCCTCCTCCTCCTCCTCCTCCTCCTGTCTCTCAGCCGCCCTCCTCCTCCCTCCTCCTCCTCCTCCTCCTGTCTCTCAGCCGCCCTCCTCCTCCTCCTCCTCCTCCTCCTCCTCCTGTCTCTCAGCCGCCCTCCTCCTCCTCCTCCTCCTCCTGTCTCTCAGCCGCCCTCCTCCTCCTCCTCCTCCTCCTCCTCCTCCTCCTCCTGTCTCTCAGCCGCCCTCCTCCTCCTCCTCCTGTCTCTCAGCCGCCCTCCTCCTCCTCCTCCTCCTGTCTCTCAGCCGCCCTCCTCCTCCTCCTCCTGTCTCTCAGCCGCCCTCCTCTTCTTCCTCCTCCTCCTCCTCCTGTCTCTCAGCTCTCCTCCTCCTCCTCCTGTTTCATTCACTCCCTGACTCTTAGGCTGCTTTCACACTGGGGCGGGCATTGACGGTAAAACGCTGCTAGTTTTAGCAGCACTTTACTGTCGTTTTAGCTGCGCTATTCGGCTTCTAGCAGGTGCTTT